>JALDNG010000892.1:0-100664 GCA_024349245.1 Neodontobutis hainanensis
CTATATTTACAGCACTATCAATGGAACAACAAAAACTAATACTAACAATAAGTTTTTATTATTTGGTTATTTCAACAGTCATGTCTGTTATACTTGATATACTCTGAAGTTTCATGTTGTTTCTTTGCTCTTAGGTTATCTTCTGATCTGGAGTCCTTTCAGAACTATATAGTCATGTACGCCGGCAAGTGCTTCTCGTTCTCACCTCCAGTGGATGAGGCTCGGACTCTTCTCGCTGCACTGGACTATAATCATCATGACCACCACCAGCCAGTACATGTCAACAATAAAGTCCAGGTTTCATAAGTAATACATTTTTATATTTCATATTATTTTAGCCTGAAAAATAATGCTCATTTTGTTGTTATCTAATGTTAAATGTATTGTTCCACAGACAAAAAAAGATCTACAGCAAAAAATCATAGCCCTATTGTGTTTGCACGGTAAAGGAGGCAAAGGACTACAGATACATCCACGGCTGCAGAGTAACATTTTACAGGTCCGACTAAAGTCTCATGGGGGACTTCAAGTGTTCAAGGAGTGTTCTTCAAGATGACCCTCGGACCCCTGGTTTTACCTGGTGTTGTTCCGCCTCCCTCAGCTGAATTAGCCCAGACACAACTGCAGAAGACAGGCGTTTCAGCCACATGCCCTCAGTCCTTTTCTCTCTCTTTTTCATAAGGAACCATTATGTGTAGGTCTCATGCAGCAGAAGTCTAGCCTGTTTTGTTATTTATCAGATAAACTCCAGAATATCTTGGTGCACTGATCTAACATGTTGAAGACATGTTTGTTACCTCTCAAACACTGTGTGCATCTGTATTACATTCCTTTGTAAATTGATGAAATGAATATTACTGTATATACTGAATATTACACTAATGCATTTTCTTTTTTATTTATTTTTATTTCTCTCTCTCTTTGTGGGACATGACTTCAGTCACGTAAAGGGCAGCAATAGAAGAGAGTGCTTTAATGGAACATGTCTTTAGAGTAAATATATACAGAAAACAGTTAAATTATATATTTATGTATTTTCAAAAATGTGTAACATTTGTAAACAAAGAACAAGGAGTAATAAATAATCTCTCTATCTTTTGAGGTAGTCACTCAAAGTATTATGTGTATATGAGATGTGTATCTACAAAAACTACTTTTACAGAAACAAGTAAATGTATAGGTAGTGGATAATTGTTAATTCACTCTAAAGGGGCCTCTTTGAAACTTATAAGTACTAAATGATTCTGGGTATTTCTCCCCAATTCAAATGTGGCTGGAGGCCTCTACAGTCTTTAGCAGCTTTCTGCAGGCTGTTCACTGTTTCGGACTACCATCTCGAGTGAGGTCTGACAAAGGAGGAGAAAATATTGAAGTGGCACAGTTTATGGTGACGCACAGAGGAACCAATCGCAATTCTCACATCACTGGAAGAAGCACACACAATCAAAGGTATTTCCTTTAACAGCTGTAGAGAATGAGAATTAGACATGGCACTTGAGGTTATTTGATGGATATTTGATTGTGCCCCTCTAATGTCAGAAATTAGTTAACAGTCCCAGTGATTCTCCAATTTTTCTGCTTCACACCACAATAAAGTTTTACACAGCACATGGGACAGGTGGACACTCACTTTAAGTGCACTTAACTTGTACAATTTTTGCAGTTTAATGTCTAGTCAATTTTACGATTTGGGTTATATTCTGCAAAAAACAATCAGTATTATTTAAATTTTATATTCTTTATTAACAAAGGGGTCAAAAGTTTTTTTGTGGAGCCTTGACACATACCACTATACCTATCTCAGTCTCAGTAATTGAATGGTCTTGTCTTTGTTGCAGAATAGAGAGCTTTGGGGGAGTATTAGACCTTTTTTATTCATGTTTCTGCAATATGGAAAACGAAGGTCTACTCAACCCAGATGAGGAAATACATCTATATGCACTGCACTGGAGCTTTTTGCCACACATTCAAAGGCACTTGCAGTTCTTCCTGGAAGGTTGGAACAACCACAAACTGCGAACTGAATTAAATCAGTCTCCTCTTCAGTTATGGTCCCACAATCCACGTGAGGGTGCCGACCCAATTCAGGTATGTTAAAACTGTGTCTGCACTGACTATTTTTTTTTAATGAATAATAAGCTACAACTGTGATTCTCAAAACTTTTCGCAGCAAGTGAAAATGTCTATCCAAGCACCAGTGTCAGACCAAATCAGAAATAATGTCTGGTCTTAATGTAGCAATAAAACAGAACACAGTTGCAAAAAATGCTAAGTCTAAAGCAGGACTAACCCTTGTTTAAACCTGGACCAAGCCAGAATTAAAATGTCCAGTGGTCCACACAGATTGTAAACTTCAACCCAAGCAGGATTAAAATAGAAACAAAACTGGTTATAAAATAAACCATTGACCGTTTTCTTCTTCAGACTGACACAGAATATGGCATAGACTGGGATGACCCACCTGGCTACCACAGAGAAGGCCTCATCATCCCAGAGGTGCAGCTGCCACGGGCATTAGATGCTGAAGAAGTTCAGCAATTGCCAAACCCTCATGGTTCCTTTTCTGATGTTCTACATGTATAGTGCCACAGTTGCTCCCATTAGTCATATAATTGCATCTGGTTGAGTATTTCACTATACATTTTTATACTACACAAGTTCTGATATGTACAAGACTATGAATAAAGCTTGCAACTTATGGTCTTGCTCCTAGTGATTCTAATAAAAATTGATAGTTATAATCCAGAACCAAGCACTGAAAGCACAGGACACAAACAATGTTAAACAATATTAAAACACTTTATTTAAAAAAAAAGCTGAGAACTCTGAATACAAACTTGAAAATTTTACAGCATAAATTCAACTAGTACTGACCAAACCCAGCATATGACGATGAGATGCTTGCTAGTAAATCATTTTTGAAAACATCATAGCTCACATTGCTTCCTGAAAGTTTATAAGTGTAGAAACAGGTTGAAGCTTGAGGCAATCTGATGTCAACAACTTCCACATTCAGCTGTTCCGGAAGAACATCCCACCCAGTCCAGAAGATGATCAACTGCTTTAACACTTCTGAAGAACCTAGAATTTAATGAAACACAATAAATTGATGACTTTAATAGCAATGTCCACTGCTAAGATATCCTATTTAGGTTACTAAAAAAATATAGAAGTATAAACTCTTTACTAGTCTGAATGAACTGGCGCAGAAAATTCACAGCTCTGCACTGTTCTTCAATAGAACAGACATCCTCATCTTCTGTAGGCCACACAATCTTATCTAAAACCATCTGCAAAACAGGACATATCCATTACCATTCAGTGACCAACATGTTATAATATAACGTTGATTTGTCATTAAAAACATGCTATAAATTATTAATTGTCTATAATAAATATTTACCTGTGATGTCAACATAGTGTGATCTGCCCTGGGAAATAAAGCTGCAGCAGCATCTGGCCTTGAACTAATAAACTCCCAGAGACCAGTGTCCTTCAAACCTTTTCTCAGTTGCTGGACCTGTCTAGAAATCCTCCCAAGAACCTTTCAGAAGACAAAAAAATAATTAAGCTCCTTTCCCCACTAAGGGTATAACAGTTTACTGCAGCCAAAGTTTGGTTCATACTTTCTTGGCTCACAGTTCAGTTTTGATCCAGCAGAAATACTTTTTCCTACATTAGGCTTAACATTAAATCAGCTAAACTTGTGGGTCAATACTTACTGCATGAGTTAGGATTTTGTCCTTCAGCCACCACCTGTTTTCTGTTGTAACACCAGGCAGGTCCCATGGCAGGCATACAGCTAGTATCTTTGACTTCTGTGCCTCTTCAAGGACCCCACCTCCTTCAAGCTAATAAAATATATTTAAAGAGATATTTAGTTTTCTCCTTGTGACCACCCTTTCTTGCCACGGGTGGTCACAAGGATTCCAGCATCCCCATGACCAGTGACAAAATCCACAAACACAGATCTGAATCTGTGAAGGGCAACACTACTGGGATATTTACCATTAGAGTAGAATTTTAACATTTTGCACAATTTGTCTATTTGACATTATTTATACTTAAAACATACCAAAGTGGCAACTTCTCGAAGTTCCAGGTCAACGCAATCTTCAATTTGTATAGTAGCCATCTCTGGCTCCCCACCTAAAAGAAAGTGGATGACTGCATGGCTTAAACCACAGAAGCGTGGGCCATCATTTAAAAAACTGTGACCTATGATCCGCCCAGCTACAGTGAATAGGTCACTCTCTAGGAGAAGCTGTGAGGTAGATGGTATCAGGTGATCTCTTTCTCCCTCAAACAGCATTATCTTCACATCTAAAAAAAAAATATTATGTATATCTATATCTAGTCTATCTATCTATATATATCATTCTTGACCAAACCTACTTGTTTCATTCAGCATGAATCCATTTTGAAGACGGTCCATCACTGTGGACAGCACATACCTGTTGACTCCCTCCCCAATAGCAGAGTCACCTTTGAAACAGAAAAACACCTTTCTTATCTATTTTATTTATGAAGGATTATCCCATGTTTTGGAGAGCAAATAAGATGTACCTATTAATTTACATCGCAGTGGATTTGCCCACTCCAATTTTGCCGTCTTGTAAAAGTTAATGATGGTTCTATCCCTGTCCTCAATTGTATCATGGAGACTTAAATTGAGGGACAGGTGGTTACCATCTTTCTGTCTTTCACGCATTGCAATGGTAAACAGTGACGCTGCCCTAAATGGATCCACTTCTGTTACCCAGGCTAAACAAAGAAAAATCAGGTCAACATTTTCCTCAAGACAAAATGCATTCTGTGGTAGCACAAAGATTGCTGGCTACATGTGTTAGTGACCCCTTTTATTTAAAATTAGCAAATAACTTGCCAGCTATTGGGTCATCATTGGCTCCTGCTGATGCTGTCTCTGCAAAAGTTAATAAAATCCATTTTAGTTCTATGACCTCCAAGTGAGTAATATAATAATGTTAATCAGTTTAAAATCTTCACATAACACTACTCTGTCAAAAGGAGTACAAACCACATGGTAACTCTACGGACTCCTCTACGTTAAAGGCACTTGTCCTGCTGCCAGAAGTGAATTCACTTGCACCTTCATCACTTGTGTTCTGTGATTGTCTTAGAAAAATTGAAGAAAGAAATCAGGGGTCACAAACGACTCCACACTGTTTTTAAAAGTGATCTGAAGACTTCAATGTATTATGGGTGAAATATAACATGATTTACCGTTTTACTAATCAAAGTTCATTGTAAGTTTAAAAAAAAAAAAAAGGAACATAATTTACATATCTGGTCTCATCAGCCAGGCTTTTTAATTAAGGACAAATAAAGCATATTTAATTACTTAAAGAATTACCCAGTACCCAGTTTCACTGTGGCGTTTTAACTCAGAAAATGGGAACCCTTCTCCACAGATGATTCACGGCATCACAGGTCCTAAATTAGTTCCTTGGCTATTTGGTACCTGCATGTAATTAAAAATAATATAATAACACAAAAACAGATTAATTATTATCTATAGATAGAATTATAAATAATTGCTTCAAAGGTGCCTACCACAGTATTGTTCACACTCAAACTCCTCTGCAGTGGCCGGATGTAGAGAGTGGCATTGTGTATGGCACTTTCTGGACCTCTTAGATGACTAATTGTATAACCATCATTGGGGCATGGCACCACTGTGAGATTACGGCTCCTAGTAGTCCCAGAAATGCGCATGAGCTCAAATCCACCATCATCCCTTAATTTTGGGAAAGCAGCTAGTATAAACTCTGTAAATTCCTCTGGGCTTTCGTGGTTCCCTATCAAAAGAAAACAAATGCATGTAAGGATTAATCAAGATAAATGTAAAGCAAGATTTCACACAACTAGGTCTGTGACAGTGCAACTTTAGTGATAGTCTTGAGCCTGGATAAAATGTAAAGGGTTGCATCAGGAATGGCATCCGGTGTAAAATCAATGCAAACTCAATATGTTAATCACTGCACACTGGGAGTCAGATGATTTTGTTGATGTTGACACCCCAGAAAGAATTAAAGAAAGATGTGTTACTCATAAAACTGAAAATAGCTACAAAAACATTTGAATTAATTTATGAACCTGTAAACTTGTTGATTACAATCTTTGTCAGTCAGTAATATTCAAATGTAGACTTCATTTTGTCATAGACTTTTCATCACTTGTATTTTTGTAAATCAGTGAAGGCGCTAATTAAGCAGTACTTTGAATTGTGCTTGAGAATTCAAGCAGTACTTACCTCGAAAGGTTAGACGTTTTTCACCCAGGCCTAAGTGATGCAATCTTTCTTTTTCATTTCTCTGTGGAACTGAAGTTGCTTGCTTGGACATGAGGCAACAGAAGGTGTGGGTGTATGATGGTGATATCCTATTCCTTGTATGGTTTCTTCTAGGGGCTCCAGTCAGAATCCGTGGATACGGGGCAAACAGCCGTGAAACTTCAGCTAAACAAAAACACTGTGATACACAAGTCTAAACAATAGATATTTTAAGAAAATAATTACTTACAATCCACTGGATGGACCAAACGCCTTGGCGCGGGAGAAACAGGCAATGTTGTGGCTACTTAACAAAATCATATTTAGTATTTGAAAAGTGATTTCTACATTTTATATGTTCTTCATGCAGCCTCATTCGGGCATATTCTTTAGATATGGCTCAAACTCAATTAGGACACAAAGTGGCAGCAGTGACACTTTTAACATAGATAAGTGTGCTAACCTTTGTCTTTGAGTGGCTAGCAAATATTACTAAATAAAAAAGTTTGGTCATTTTCAAGGAGCTCAAAACTTATGTTAGGAAGCCATAACCACAAGTAATCAATTATACTACATGACTACAGACATTATACTTTATAATTGATAATATAGTGGACCATGTTGAAGAGGACACAGGACATTGCAAAATCCTGGGCGAGGATTAATATTACTAGCTTGCTAGTATTAAAACTCAACGCAACCTGCGAGTTTATCAATGACTCTATAAATAAATAAATAAATAACACTGGACACATTAACGTTAACCCTAGATGTGTTTATCTTTTTAAAAACATATTACAAGGTTTAATAGTGAATGTAATTGAAGAGGTACAGTTACCTGCACCTTGTTGCTCTCTCTGTGCTGCGACTGCTAACCTAATTGACTTGTTGTGGAAGGGGCTAAAAACGGAATGCAATATTAAATGCTTGTAACATGAAATAATACTTCACAGAAGAATCCTCTGTTATTTATCCAAAAAACTCACAACGTTCAATTTCATCTAGACGATCTACTGCTGCCCGCAACAGCTCGGAAACTGAGCGGCGAGCCTCCATTGATTGCTGCATAGTCCTAAAGGCGGGAAAAAAAAAAAAAAAAAAGTCCTAAAGGCGGGAGCGGGGCATTAGCCGCATTAGCTTGTTGAGCTGTTTGGTGTTGATGCCATTGCTAATGCCTGAACAGAAAAAATAACGCCCCCTCATTTGCATTTGGAGACAGAAATCAAGAAATAAATAAATGTAGAAATAAATAAAAGGAGAAATAAATAAAAGCATTAAAAAATAAATGCATAAATGAATAAATGTGGAAATAAATGCAGGTGGAAAATAAATATAGAGATTTATTTATTTATTTTTAACCAAAACTTACATCTTAAAAAATAAATAAATTGGCAATTTTCACTTTTATTTATTTATTTATTTATTTATTTATTTATTTATATGTCATTTTTCGTCCTCCATACTTCCAGGCGGTTGTGCAGTCAACACTTTGAGAGGGATAGCTTCTGCACTGATTTGAGGGTACCCAAAGCTTTATGTGTCATCTTTATTACAAGGACAGTACATACTGACCAACAGTACAACTATATAATATGCCAGAGTAACATTAGTCCACATGGGTTATTGTAGAACTGCACAGTGAGTCACAAGCAATCAGCAGCTTTATCAGTAACATCATTAATAACATTCAGGCCATTAGGAGAACAAATAAAACACGCTGTCAATATTAAAAAGGACAAATAGACAACATGCATTAATAATAATAATATTATATTTTATTTATAACGCGCTTTTCTGGACATTCAATGTCGCCTTATACCAATAGTAAAAACACAATAGCACATTATTATTATTACATCAGTTTTATATAGTGCATTTCTGGGGACGCAAAGACGCTTTACATATCAATTACACATAATTAAAATACTCAAGAACAACAATTTAAAAGCAACAACAGGAAAACTTTCTCAAGTTCCAAAATAAATTAAAAACTTTTAAAAGAAAAGCATGACCAGCTCACCACCGTTGTTCATGATAAAGAATCAGAGCTGGAGAAGGTTGTGTCTAAAAATGGGTTTCTGGAAATGGAGCTCTTGAAATACAAGAGATTAAAGAAAGCAGAGAAGTGGACAGTGACCTGGCAGAAAAATAAATACTTGTTCAAAAGAACTGCAACACTGCAAACTGAAAATGGACCCATGTCTTACCCATGCTTACAAAAACTGTTCATACAGTACAATACATTGCAATGCCATGGCAACAGCAGAACACGGACTGCTGTCTTGAATACATTTGAAATGGACCAATCAGATCTTGAGAATCGTTCTGGCCATGTGATGTCATCAGAATACTCTGTCTGTACAACTCCTGTGACACATGCAGCAATTGACCACCAGAGCAGTTTTCTGTGTGAATAGAGGCAGAACTGAAGAGAAGAAGGGAATTTACTGTGACGGCTGTGACTGCAGTGACACTATCGGTAAAAACGTATATATTTGTTTACATAGTTGCATATTGCATAATTCATAAGAGCTAACTGAAAAACAGGAAAAAATACCACAGCATAGGTTTAAACTTTAAGAAAAAATGTCAGCTAGCAATATGTTCAAAGATAAACAGTTGAACGTCCCCAATACAAAAAATCTTATGAGTCAGATTAAGGAGAAGGAGAGACTAATCTCTGATCTGATCCACCTAAAACCTGAGTATGAAAAACTTAAGCAGAAACTCAACCAGGCAACCATTGCTCTCACCAAATCAGAAAACAAAGTGTCCACATATGAACAAAAAATCAAAAATCTTGAAGAGGACAAGAAAATGTTATGTTCAGAAAAAGAGATTCTGCAACACAAATACACAGAACAAAAGGGACAAACTAAATATGAAAAGGACCAAAACAATAAACTCATGGAGAACATTTCGGAATTAAATGATTGCCTGAGTCAATCCATGAAGGCCATTATCACGTACAAAGAGGAGTGTGCACGCCTCACAGTGAGAGACACAGAGGCTGCTGTTGTTAAAAAAAAATACGACAGGTTAACTCTGAAACATATAAAACATTTAGAAGAACTTGATCAATGTAAAAAGAGCGTCGAAAATTATAAATCCAAGAATATGGAATTGCAAAGCAAATACAAAGACCTAGACATGTCCAAAACAGAGGCTGAACAGGCCACAATGAAACTAAGCTTAGAGTTAGAAAAAGGCCAGGCTCAGATCAAACTTTTAAAACAAGAAATAGATACAAAAGACGTTGAATTAGACAAAGAAAGAAACAGAAACAAACAATTAGAACATAAAAAAAAATATATTGTTTATTTGAGAGAGAAGTTTAAAAAAAAAGAAGTGGCATTTGTCAAGCTCATTCAGGCAAAGGATGAAGATACAATACATCTTCATGCTGTGGTAAAAGAATTAGAGAACTCACTAATGAGCGAAAAGCGAACAGTGGCAGCTCTAACTGGAGAGAAAAAACTCTTGGCTTGCAATTTGTTCCAAGCTCAGGAAAACTTTCTCAAGTTAAAAAATGAATTTCAAACTCTAAAAGAAAACAATGACCAGCTCACCATCGTTGTTCATGAGAAAGAATCAAAGCTGGAGAAGGTTGTGTTCAAAAATGGGTCTCTGGAAATGGAGCTCTTGAAATACAAGATGCAATATCAAGAGATTAAAGAAAGCAGAGAAGTGGACAGTGACCTGGCAGAAAAAGAAATACTCGTTCAAAAGAAATGCAACACCAAACTGAAAATGGACATGGATCAGCTTACAAAAACTGTTGAAATACAAAGAAATGAAATCTTTGGCTTACGTGAGAAAAAATCCCAATTGGAAAACGCGTTGTCCACCTCCGAAACTGAAAAGTTAACACTCAAAAATCAAGTTGAGTCTCTTTACTCTGAGTTGGAAGAGAACAAGATTGAGTACAGTTTTAAGCTCGAAAAGTTAACTGAAAAACTAACGCATGTCAACAGGCCCAAGCGCGAGATCTATTTCCAGAATAAGCCCTCAGGTAATGATCCAAATATAATTCAACAGTGCAATCAACAGTGCATAAAGGAGATGGAGAAGTTAAAAAACGATAATGAGGTTCTTAAGCTAAAGTTGAATAATAACTCCCAGAAAATGTACACCTACAAAAAGTTAGAAAACGATAATGAGGAGCTTAAGCTAGAGTTAAATAATAACCTCCAGAAAATGTACGCCTACAAAAAGAAGTATGAGACAACAGAGGAGAAGTGTAAGGCGATAAAAGGTGAGGTTTACACTTATAAAGGCCTTTTCGAAAAAGACAGAGAAGAAAACGAGCGTTTGAAGCTGGAGGTACGCCAGCTAAAACTTGACCTGCAAACTCAAAAGTCTGTTCAATCAACCACAGCTAAATCAAAAAAGGAGCCGGCAAAAGAGACAGAAATAGTCAGAACCTACCGACGGCCACTTCGCAATCTGCAAGGAAAGGTTATTAATGGGGGTAACCCTACTTCAATCTTTCCATCCAGAACATCTTTCAGTTAACCTTTCAATTGAAAGTAAGCCCCAAATTTCAAATTCATTCAAAAGCTCAAATCCTTCCCATTTATTTAGAAGAGATGGTACCAACAGTGTCTGGTTGCCTCCTCTAAATTCTAAAAAGTAGACCAGAAAGAAGATTGTCTTTGGGGGAGTGCTTTTTCTAGGTGTCTATTTTTAAAGAAAGCAGGGCCTAGCATTACCCAGGGGCCCTAAATGATACAAGGCTCAGTCCTCTACCAAGAAGTGGGCACCAGGTCAAAATGACACCAAGAGCACAAGAAAGAATCAGCTCAAATTTGTGTTTTGTGTAAATTTGTGCTTTGTTATTTGCAATGCCAAACGGACAATAAATGGATTGGCCTATCCGACTTTATTATAGACAATAACTGGATTTATTCAACGTAAAGCACGTGTCAGAAACAGACTAAATTCCATCTGCGTCCCTACAATATGTACCAACTCTTTTTTAGTTTCTACCCTGATGTATTGAACTAACCTCTTTTTTCTTTCTATTCTCTTTTAATTTTCACAAATTTTATTGCTTCTTCACTTGTAATTGTAATTCCCATCATTACGTCTGTGTGTACATCCAATTTTTTTAAGTAAATAGCCCCTTCGTTCATGGATTATTATCTCATTTGCTCCCACAATCCAACTTCAATTGAAACTACTTGATCTTACATAAGTTTCTTTTAACTTGTTTCCTAATGGTAGAGCCTCTGCTCCAGCTGTATGTACAGTATATATATATATGATTAAAACTAGCACACATCTACTTTGTTCAAAACCAGTATAGTCTTACTTGTCGCCTACATTAATTATCAGTTTGATTATCATCAAAATTATTACTAAATTCAGAAGCGCTCATCCATTAGACAATACAGTTAAATAATAATGGTTTCCAGTCCTCAACTAACCAAAAAAACAGAACTAACTAGAGCTCTGACAAGACGACAGCAGCGTGTCTCTGAGCTGCTCACAGAAACAAGACAAGTAGCTGCTCACAGACAGAGCTGAACTCTCACACTTTGCCCAGTTTTAAATTTGTTCAATGAGCAGTCCGTTGTTAACAGCAATACAAAACCAATTCATAGAGATTCATGGAGATCTAGACAAGTCTTAACTCACCACTGTCTATAAGCTCACCTGATATATGTGTATACCAGGTGAGCTTTGTAAGCTGCTGCTCAAGAGTTTGATCAATGTTCGTTTTTTACATTTTCAACTCTCGGTAGCTGCGTCTCTTTTGACAGTTAATATTCATTTTTTTTTATCATAAATATATATAATTCACAAACTCAATAATCAATTCAGTTTTGAAACGTTAACTTTGATGTTGAAATGCTACAACAATGTTTTTGTTAAATTTCAAATTAATGTCAAAATAATATTAAAGCATGTAATTTAGGAACAGTCTAATGCACAATTACAAAATAAAAGCCCACGAGTAATTCTGAATTTTTTACAAAATGTAAAAAATGTAAAAAATGAACATTGATCAGTTCGGGAGGACGTCTAGGCGCTGTTTTCTTGCATTACCATAAATACCTAATACGGGAGCACTCCGAAATAAAGACGGGGCTGCTTGACCGCAGTCTTTTAGCTATGTTTTCCTCCTTTTTAAGGTCTCGCGTGTTTTTATTGGGTAGCAAATTTGCCTCTTCTTTTCTCCTAAATTTGTGCGATTTTTATAGCAAATTTACATGTTTAAAAAGAGGTACATTTGCACGTTTACTCTGGCAGATTTGCGTGTTTAAACTCGACATTGACTCCTCAAAAAAATAAAAAACATAACATGTTTACTCGAGCAAGACACGGAGAGGAAAACAGAAGTCTGACCAAAGCAGTGGAAAAACCATAGATAGTAAATAAAAATGGATGTAATCTGCCCATTGGTCCCCTATTTACTGATATGACTCCAATTCATGGGCAAAAAAATGGCGATTACATCCGGACATTTCAGACTCCTTCGTCAGAGGATGTTACTAAAATGGGCAAAGGGAGTGTTGCATCGCAAGCGCGTGCGTGGGTAATTACGCCCACTCCGCGGTAGCCGAGGCTAAGGCTAATGCTAACCTGTTGCTAACACAAGTGGAGCTTTCCTGTTCCAGCTACATTTTTTTCACAGTGGGATTTTCCGCCCTCTTGTTGCCATCGTTGGACTGCTCTCGTTCGTCGATAGTAAGTGCATTTATCAACTAATTTGAAATTAACTCTAATGGCTGTTAAAACTTTTTTATTCTTTATGATAATTTTATTAGACGTTTTACTTGTAAGACCACTAAAGAGAGCAAAGACTTCAAACGTATAAATACGTTTATTCCTACTTCTGTTTTTTGTGCATGTTTTGGGGATTAAGCTATAATATTGAAAGATTGTTATCTGTCACATACTTTTTCTAAAAAGAGTTAAAACGTTTATTAAATGTACAGAAAGAACCTGTAGATTATGCAATTAAAGCCATAATATTATAAATACTTCTAAATTAAAATAAAATGATTTTAGATTCATGAACACGCTATGTTTCTCTCTAATATGTTATATAGTTAATATTTTATAAGCTATAATATAGCATACTAATCTAACTTTTTCTATTGTAGTTAAAAAGATGTAAAACATCACTTCTCACATTGCACACTCCCAAGAACCCACTGCCCAGACAAGTAAGTGCAGTTACATGTTACTTGGGAGACTATATTTTACTTAGTTACAGCCACGTTATGCATAACTCTCTTGTAGTTTTCAAGATGGACCTGCCCTCTGCTCCCCTCCTTCTGCCTTCTTCACCTGGAAAGCAGAACTCCCAAGAACCCACTGCCCAGACAAGTAAGTGCAGTTACATGTTACTTGGGAGACTATATTTTACTTAGTTACAGCCACGTTATGCATAACTCTCTTGTAGTTTTCAAGATGGACTTGCCCTCTGCTTCTTCACCTGGAAAGCAGAACTCCCAAGAACATGCTGCACAGATAAGTAAGTCCAATTATGGCTGCATATTTAACCTTTTTTTAATTATTATTTTTTGAACGACTCAATTGTGACTTTTTTCACATTAATTTATGCATTCTTTTCACATCTAGAAACTGTGTGGATCATTGGTGACAGCCATGTCTGGCGTGGAGCCCAGAGAGCTGCAGCAACAACACTTAGCCACCTCAGCCATCCACATGCCCGGGTTTGCTGGTTTGGCCTTCGTTGGAGGGGGCTCCTGTCCTGTTTGAGGGCACGTTGCAAAGAAGATCAGTGCCGGAGGTCCTCCTGATTCACTGCGGTGGGAATGACCTGAGCATTTTGTCCAGTGTCAAGGGTGAAGGTGGAAATAGCGAGGATGGGATGAGGAGTTTAAAATGACTGCTGCAGGACGGGACCCTGTGGAAAGTCAGAAAAACTCAAATAAAAATCACACAAAACTAATTCAAGTTGGGCTGTCTTGGTTGAAAGCCCACTCACCACGACTGGTACACAACACAATGTTAACACAATATCAGTCAACATGTTGTGTCCACAGTCAACTTGACACCACAAAAGTGATAGTAATCTATGGCTGCGTCCCTCGCAGGAAGTATAACGAGTGCATCTCAATAGAAAAATACTAACAAATTGGTAAACTAAAAAGATTAGAAAAACAGCTTTCAGTCAGTCTGCCTTTTCTGTTCGAGCTTCTAAACAATTAAACATTATTCCAAATACCATCAGAGAAATTAATTTAAGTGGATTATTTTACTCTCTTTTAAAATGTGTCTCTTCAGATCAGACTTGTCAGTATTATAACCCTCTATGCCCTGCTGTTTTAACAACTTCTGTTTCTCTTTGTTTAATAAGATGTCTGTAGTGTAATGCATCTGATGCATGATTTCTATTTGTCCTTTTTAATATTGTTATTAATGATGTTTCTGATAAAGCTGCTGCTCGCTTGTGACTACAATTCTACTACACCTACAACTACAGTTCTACAATAACCCATGTGGACTAATGTTACTCTGGCATATTATACAGTTGTACTGTTGGTCAGTATGTACTGTCCTTGTAATAAAGATGACACATAAAGCTTTGGGTACCCTCAAATCAGTGCAGAAGCTATCCCTCTCAAAGTGTTGACTGCAATTTCATTTTATCATGCACACTATTAATAAAAAAATGTGATATTAAAAACAAAAAGAAAGTGAAAGACAAAGGTTTAGAAAATAGATTCACAACTTAAAATTTAAATGCCAGAGCACCATAAGGTTACACTGGCCACCTTAAGTATTGAAATGTTTTTTTTTTTTTTTTGGTTCTTTAAAATATGGAACTCGAAATAAAGAACTTTTAAAGTTAGATCAAATAAAATACATTTATTTATGGGAAAAGATAAATCACTTAGAACAGCCCACAATTAGAACTGAGTGAAATGGAATGTGGACTGTATTTTAGGAGGAGAAAAAATATAATTGGCAGGGTGAAGCAGAAAGGAAAATGTGTAGAAAAACAATGTTGGCACATTGAAGTACCAAAATCTATTAAAGGCTTCCTCCTTCAAGTTTGCAACATAAACACATCCAAAACAACATAGATGGTTAATGACTTTTGCTGAGACACACCCTCCCTTCCAACTGTCAGCATCAGATGAGAAGATACCTGTGAATGCATCATGGTGGAGCAGTGATCTGCAGAACAACACAAGAACTCCTTCTTCCCTTTAATAAATCAGTGTATGGAAGATGAACTCTTCAACTATGAGTCACTATGAGAAATGAGTCAACTATTTTAAAGTGACATGACAACAGAATTTCCTTTGGAGATTAATAAAGCGGATAGAATTGATCTTCAGTACTATGCCTTACACTAAAATTAATGAAGTACAATAAAATACATGTACAATATATATTACAGTTTTATTACTCATTACAAAGCTGTCATTAATCTGGAAAAAACGTGATCCTTATTTGAAACCTGCAACATCACCAGCAGAATGTCTGTGAAGGTTCTCAGTTATCCAGATCATCTTGGAAAGAAAAGTTTAAGCAAAGGAACCTTGACCTACTTTTCAAGGTGAAGACAAATGAAGAGTTCAGCTCTCATAACTCGTATCAGTTGAAGCAAAAGTCTTTGCTTCAACCTTTTCTTCTACAGCAGATTAATTTTTTTTATCCTAATAGAAGCCAAGTAGAGTTCAAAATATGTTTATCTTTTCAATAGATCTACAGAGAAGTTGACCATATTGTGGCCACCACAAAAATTAAAATAGTTTTTCTGCAGATGCAAAATGAATTTGAAAACACTGTACATAATAAAAAAAATATATATATATATCCTTGAACTTTGAATAAAAAATTCTATATTTTTTCCGCTTTAAAATTAATAAACATTAATACAATATGTAATCTAGAAATAGTTTCAATAAATTTTAACGCCAGATGTCCAGTTGTAACATTTTTTTTAAAATTACAAACGGTCTGTTATTAATGTTATTAAATATATTTTGAAACTTTAAAAAACATGCATGTACTTTACCTTTGATAAAGTATGCTGATCCACTTGAGACTTGTCACCAAATAACATGACTCCAGCTGTGTAGAAGTCCATCAATTTTGTACATAAAAATTAATATAAAATAAAAAAAAAGTCAAAAGTTGAAAAAAAAGGTGTGCATGATATTACTAGGCTAGTACTATACATATAAAGTGTATTGAAGTGATTAGGACACATGACCTGAAAGCTATTGAAAAATAACCTTAATTTTGTACATAAAAATTATAAAAAAAAAAAAAGTCAAAAGTTGAAAAAAAGGTGTGCATGATACTACTAGGCTAGTACTATACATATAAAGGGTATTGAAGTGATTAGGTCACATGACCTGAAAGCTATTGAAAAATAAACTTAATTTTGTACATAAAAATTTATATAAAATTCAAAAAAGTCAAAAGTTCAAAAAAGGTGTGCATGATACTACTAGGCTAGTACTATACATATAAAGTGTATTGAAGTGATTAGGTCACATGACCTGAAAGCTATTGAAAAAATAACCTTAATTTTGTACATAAAAATTAATATAAAATTCAAAAAAAGTCAAAAGTTGAAAAAAAAGGTGTGCATGATATTACTAGGCTAGTACTATACATATAAAGTGTATTGAAGTGATTAGGTCACATGACCTGAAAGCTATTGAAAAAATAACCTTAATTTTGTACATAAAAATGAATATTAAATTAAAAAAAGTCAAAAGTTGAAAAAAAAAGGTGTGCATGATACTACTAGGCTAGTACTATACATATAAAGTGTATTGAAGTGATTAGGTCACATGACCTGAAAGCTATTGAAAAAATAACCTTAATTTTGTACATAAAAATTAATATAAAATTTAAAAAAAGTCAAAAATGAAAAAACAAAGGTGTGCATGATACTACTAGGCTAGTACTATACATATAAAGGGTATTGAAGTGATTAGGTCACATGACCTGAAAGCTATTGAAAAAATAAACTTAATTTTGTACATAAAAATTAATATAAAATTAAAAAAAAAAGTCAAAAGTTGAAAAAAAAAGGTGTGCATGATACTACTAGGCTAGTACTATACATATAAAGGGTATTGAAGTGATTAGGTCACATGAGCTGAAAGCTATTGAAAAAATAAACTTAATTTTGTACATAAAAATTAATATAAAATTTAAAAAAAGTCTGAGGCTGTGGGAGGGAGCAGTGGGGCGCTCTTTAAAACCAACAGAAAAACCTTGGCTCAGAAAAACCAGGCGTGTAACTTAAGGTAAGTTTCTTAGCAACACTGCCACATTTGTAAAACTTTTTGTGCATTTTATCACTGAGTAATTGTGATTTTTTTCATAATTAAGGATGTTACTGTGATTTTATTCTGTATTTCATTTCGGTTTAGTACTAGGTCTAATCCTAATTTGAATTCTAGTGTGGTTCAGTCTGCCCTGTCCTTATTCCTAGTTTGTCTTTATTTACTGCTGGGTTGGGCTTGGTTTACTGAAACAAATACCTGGTTTATTCTGGTTTAGTTGTGGGTTAGAGACTTTAAAACTAATTCTTAAATGACATGTTGTAAATGTGGTTCTATTACATAAAGACAACCCTATTATACTTGTCAAATGTAACTCCGTTTGTATGTTAAAGTTGCTCCATAACACATCACAGCCAGAGACAAATTAAACACATTTAAGATCAATGATACAAAACTCAACACAAGTAGATTTTTTTTATTGCAGGCGATTGGAAAGGCATCTATTGATGATTGTCTCAGAGGATGCAAAATATTTCCCACTAGTGGTGCATTATTTTGGCCATTGGAGCCAGTGAGTGGACAGTCAGCTGTTCAAAGTAGCAGCGTCACTGATTCTTTGCAGTGACAGATTACAAATGGAAAAAGAAGCAGTCTAAACATTGGACAAGTGTTTCCAATCTGATTTTCACACAAATTTCCAAGAAAGAAGGAAAATTCAAGGACTTTCTTTGTAGAACACCACGTGATGAAGCAGATAAAGTCCAAGGTTAATCAATATTCAATTCTACAACTTGGCATCAGGCCAGTGCCAGGTATTTTGGGCCCTAGCACCAAAGTAATGACAGTAAAGAACAGACTAGGCCTAGTTTACTTGTATTTAGGTGCATTTTAATATCGTCAAATAAATTGTACCACAGTACAATTTATCATTTCATTAGGTCCAGTGTGTGTGGCTGGCCAAACTAGACTGTAACTATCTTTTATATTACTTAAGATTAAAAGTAGAATTTTAAAACTTGAATTTAGGAAATTAAAATTTCCTCATAAAAAGACAACATAATGTATTTGGATGAATGAAAATCTTAGACTGAGGTTTTACCCAGGAAGTTCCAGTGACTAATCAGCAATGAAAAACAAGCTGCAGGAAAAAAAATATACAAAAGAGAAAAAGGAAGACAGCTGTGTGGAGGCAGATAGGGAAAAAAAAGGACAGACAATCTAACGCTGACTGGCGATATTGTGAGGTAAAAGTAGACTCCTGGGTTCTGTCTGGTTGTTGATCTTTACTTTGTTCCCACATAAATGAATTTTATTATTGTCCCATGCTTGAAACACAAGCCCAGCCCAAATGGGCTTACAAGACACCCCCAGTAAAAAAAAAAAAAAAAAAAAAGCACTATGTGCATTAAATACATTATAACATAAGAAGCTCTAGTTAAATACAAATGTGGCTAACTTAAAGATATACATTGATGTTATATATGTATATATATTCATTAAGTCTGTGGTGCTGTTCAAGCCTTCATACTGGGCAGTTGTAGAAAGAGGAACAGAAAATAATGTCTCCTTCCACTGGGTTTCAAATGTCTCTTTGTTCAAGATTGCCAAATGTGTTATTTTTGCTGATGTTCAACTGTGTCTTTTGTACAGCTGAATCATGTCCCCACTGTCCCGCTGCTCGTACTCATCCTATGTGGTCTGTCCATGGCCCAGACACAGATACAGGTGTTCAACCTGCGGGCCTTCCACAGGACATCCTGGGGATCACCGATGGCTACGTCAAAGTGTTCTGTCGCTTATTCTTTGTAGGTAAAACCTCGGTGCGTAAAAACAACGCCAACCCTTGGTGGAAAGAAGAGTTCACCTACTATAACGCCAAAGAGAATGCCACGCTCAAACTGGAAGTCCACGATGAGGATGTGTTCTTTGACGACTTGGTCGGGACATGTCAGACCCAGATCCAGGCCGGGACCCATCAAGAAAAGTGTGCATTGGATAAAGGAGGCATGTTGTTTTATGACTACACTCTGAGTTAGGAGGACCATGACTTCAAAATGGAACTCCTAAAATAAAATATATTATTCACAGTCATGTCAGTGACTCTTTCCTTTGTACAGTTCAGAGATGATTAGTCCAGGATTAACCTTGCTTTGGTGACTCGGACTCAACTTGGACCTTCCTTTAATAACTCAGTGTAACTAAAGATGACTAGACTTGGATTGGACTTTTTTTGGACTTGGATTGGATTTTTGGGATGACTCAGACTTACACTTTTATTTTATTTAATTCATATTTTTAATACTATATATATATATATATATATATATATATATATATATATATATATATATATATATATATATATATATATATATATATATATATATATATATAAATTACTATCAGTAATTTATATATATTTATCTTCAAGTGATGATGAATCCACTTGGGATCAAACACTGAGGACTTGAGAGTGACCTGGACTCAAAAACTATGTAATGATATATATTTTAATCTGAGATTATACAGTATATTATTATTGATCTCATTATATATCCATTGGTCTACATGGATGTCTCGTCTGAAGAAACTTCCCAATAGACAACCACATGCCTTATTTGCAACATAATTCAACACACAAAGGTATATTTTGTAAGTTCTGTCTAAACATAACTATAATAAAAATAGTCCTAGAATAGATTTTAAAAAATACTTTCCGTATTCACCTCAGCGCGGTGTACAACCATGTCTAGCATCATACAAGGACTAAATCAAGGCTAAATGAGGATTACCCAAATTTTAGTCTTGCATTTAGTGTTTAACGTTAATCTTCTAAAGCCTATTGTAACAGGAATCAATGTGAAAAAATGAGACCTTATGACGTCATCTAAGCTTCATAAATAAGGCTTTTAAGGATTACACTGATGAAATAAGCAACATCTCTCGGTATTAAGGAGCTATGTGTTATTTCGTTGCAAAATACATTTTATTTTATGCGAAACAGCTCAAAAAAGAACAAAAGAAAGAAAAGGACAGCAAATTAAACTCTAAATTCTTCAAAGCTATGTTTAACAAGGCAGAGATAATTACTGGATCTCTGCAGTCTAACGCAAAACTCAGGTCAGCTCTAAACTTTAGTTTAATGTAAATGTAGTGTTTATGGTGGAATATTGGTAAAATAAGCTGGAAAGCTTCTGTTGGACACTGGGGTCAGGTACTGGAGCTTTAAATTTCACTTAGACAATTAATCAGAATGTGGTTTAGTGTTGTTCAAACCCCTGACAAGCTATTTGGACCAAACTATAAAAATCAAGCGTACAGCCATAATAATAAATAAAGCCTTTTGTGGTGAGCAGGAATCTTGGTTTAATCTTGGTTTAGCCAAAACCTTATCCTTTGTTAGTCCTTGAACCTACATTATCCAACAGTGGACTGTGAGGAAAGGATAGTTCAGGCCTAAACCAAACACAACCAGCTGCTCATTTTAACCACTCTCTCATGATTTTCCTCTCCATATGATGCAACCAGGATCCCAGTGGAAAGTCATACCACCACACGTGGGCTCCCGGTGTTTGAGAAATCTAAATGAAAGTCCTTGACCTGCTCTTTAATTGTGGGGAGGGGTTTGTGAGCCTAAAGGATCCTTGAAGCTACGTTCTCTATAGGCAAATTGTGACAGGTTAGACAAAGATGTAAGGCACTGGGATGTCACCCTGTATGAAGAAACCGGGGCCCCACCCTGGCCAGGCCTGGGGTCGAGGCTAGCAGCCATCATTTGACCCTTATTTTTTCCTGGTCCTGTCTGGTTTTAGTTAATGTTTAGTCCTGGTCATAGTTCTGGCTCTCTGGATCTAAACTCCACCCCTTTTTCCTAATGGGATAAAGTCAAACTCAAACCTAGCCTTCAGTTTCTTGTAAAATCATGGCCTCCTGTGTCCCTCTTCTTCTTCTCGTCCTGTTCAGTCTGACCTCAGCCGAACCCCACATCCGGGTGTTCAACATGTGGGCCAAGGACCTCCCCTCCGGCCTGTTCTGGACCACGGACGGCTATGTGAAAGTCTTCCTCAACATGAACTTTTTGGGTCAGACGTCGGTGATTGCAAATGAGGCCAATCCGTGGTGGGATGAAGAATTTACGTTCTGGGGGGCCCAGGAAAAGGACGTGCTGAGAGTCGAGGTCCACGATGCAGACTTCCTGTTTGACGACCTGGTGGGCGCGTGTCAGGGGCAGATCCAAAGTGGCTCCCATCAGAAAGAATGTGTGCTTACAAATGGCGGCACACTCTCTTTCACCTACACTCTCATTCTGTAGAGACTCCAAACTGGATTCAAAGACATTTGCAAGAACCAAGTAACTTCAAAGGAAAGAGAAAATAAAATGTTTCAGTAAAAAATTTTGTGCAATATTTTGATTTAGTCCTGATTCAGTTGTGTCATGGTTTCTTCGTGTGTTGTGGTGCATTTATGTGGGCCTCTGGAACTCGTGAAAAGGTTTTTCCAAAACACATGAACACCTGCTAAAGTTGGAATAAAAGCTAAGAAACTCGGGTTAGTTGGGGTCGCCCAAGATTTTGTGTCGATTTGGAGGAAAGCAAACATACCAACAGTTTTGCACCTTAACTTGATAATATTATAGTACGTTAATTTTTCTGTCCATAAAAGCTTATTAAGAATACAGTATATTAGCAAAGGTATTTATTCATTGACATCCCTTATTTAGCTTTTCAACATATGTAATATATTAACCTTTTCTTCAACAGCTAATAATTGCTACTTTGACTGAATTAACCCATTTAAAAATAACAATAGCACATTTTTCTCTCAGCGTCTATCTTGTTCCGACATTCCTGAGCTGAAAACATGTAAACACAAAGAAGTCGAAAAACTTCCTAATTCAGATATTCCGAGTTGCCCAGGACCACATGGATGCACCACAAATCCTCATTTTCTTTTGGTTTTATAACTGCAGTTAGTATTAATATACTTTTGAACTTCTGCTTCTTATTTATGGCCTGTATGCCTCAATGAGCTGAAAGTAAACACTTGTGTTCCCAGCCAAAAGTGTCCAGCAAGATTTTATGTGTGGGAAAAAAAAACATACACTTGACAATTTTACAGTATTCTAAGACCAACGTTTTAATACATCAACACGTCAAGCAGAAAAGAAGAGAAAGTATTTATAGAGCAGATTTGGTACCAAAGTTGCTCAATGGGTTTACAGAAGTGAAAAAAAAAAAAAACAATAGTACAAAAATACATGAACAGATGTATTACAGTTGTTAATTAACAAATGAGAAAAGTGTATTTTGAGTATTTTGATAGGATATTGGTGCAGTTTTTATTATTTCTGGAAGTGAATTTCATTTTTTCCGAGCATAAAGAACAAATGCAGCTTCACCAGCTTTGGACTGAACATAAGGTACAACAAGGAGACCAGCTGCTGAGGGACGGACAGCCCTTGTTGGCTTGTATCGAGTCAGTAGAGATCGATGAAGAGAGGAGCGTCTTTAGAGCTTTGTAGACTATGAGAAGAATTTCTGAAGTAAGTTTTGATAAGAACTTGAAGCCAGTGCAGCGACAGGTGAAATATAAGATCATTTCTTTGTCTTGGTCAGAATGCGAGCTGCTGAGTTCTGCAGAAGCTGCAGATGTTTAATTGATTTTTGATAGAGCCCAGAGAATAATGAACTGCAGTAGTCCAGTTTACTTGTGATAAAAGGTGTAAACAATTTTTTCAAAGGCTCGGATTTTAGAAATGCATCTTGGTTATCCTGTTTTCTAGTTTTTGTTTTGTCTTTTAAGAAATGCATTTTTGTTAAAGCCCTTTACCTGAGTCTGGGGTTTTGCTTTGGGCTCTTTCTGCTCCTGGGCCAGCGGCCATGACAGTGGCAACATTAGCATAAAAGGCAAGACAGACAAGGCTCAGTCTCAGAAGTAGCATTGGCTTGGTAAAGTATAACGTTGTTCTAAACTCGAAACATCCCATCACATCATAACATCCCACTCTCCCCACAGTTCACACTGTCGTTGTGTCCTTGGGCAAGACACTTAACCCACCTTGCCTCCAGTGGTCAGCTGTAACACTGCTAAAGTACCTACTAGAGTCCTCCAGCACGGAAAACAGCTGGTCCTCTATCGCTATAAACTCTATTATTTTGCAGTTTATTGCTTAAGTCTTTTTTTCTGTCTTTAGCAAAATTTTTACAGTTTTAAAATTTTGTTAAATGGTGACATTAGCCTTAGCTTCAACACTAGCCGCTGCAGCTTCATAAACTTTATATAACCTACAGCTTTGTTGCAATAAAAAGATATAAGAGTTGTTGTATTAAACGCTACTGTTTTTTTTGTTTGTTTTTTTTGCCTCTTGAAACACTCGAACAATCCCCACACAGGGGAAGACAGCTCTTCTTGCTACACAGCGAGGCAACTGTTTCAATTGTTAATTATTTTGCAATTCTGTCAGTCAGTTTATAACATGAGCAAGGCTATGGACATGGTTTTGAAATTAGCAAGTTAAAGTTGTCATCTTTCAAGACAACATTAACAGGGTACCTCCAAGTATTAATAACGTATAAACTATTATGGTGTCAAAACCAGGTAAAATATATTTTTTTTAATTCTAGGTTTTACATTTAATTGCACCAATAAATTGTAGAAATTTGCAGGTAACATGTTCAGTTTTTTTATTGGTCATAAAAAAATTTTAAAGAACAGAAAACCTATTAAATATAAAACATTGACCAAAAGGGTTTTAGGCTGAAGTTAAGACTTATTTTGCCTAACCCTTCTAACATTTAAACAAAAGTGCTTTACATTGTGACAAAACAGCAAAACCATTATAATAAGTTCCATTCACTAAACTGAAGAAAAAAAACAAACAATAAAAACAAAACAGATATCATGTTAGTTAATCACTTAAATTAATCCATTATTAACATTATTTACTACATCTACCATTACCATTTACATCCCAGCATACCTATCAAAAAACATCTTTTTATATATTTTTTTAATTGTTGTAAAGTTACCACACTCTTCATATTATTGTCCAGTCCATTCCATAGTGTCACACCATTTCTGGTAATACACTGTTTCTTTAATGTAGTACAAACAAAAATGTACTTAAAAGTTATGGTCTCTCCTTAAATTGTCAATGTATTTGCATGTCAACCCCCAAATTTCTACATAGTATGTTAAATATGGCACAATCATGGAATTGCTCAACGTAAGTGCAGATTTATTTTAAAAGTATTTGACCTTATGTAATATGGCAAAGGCTTTGGTGTTCATTTGTGTTCAATTTTAACTCCTAAAAATGTTTATTCCTTTACCCTTCAGAATATCAGTCACACTGATATTTTTTAATATAATAAGCATTTTATTTATACTGAGCCATTGTTTTATTTTTTTCAAGCTTTTTGTTTACCACCTTTGGTACTTCTTGTAAAATCCCTCCATAAAATAAAGTTGTATCATCGCCCCCCCCGTCATTCATGTGCGAAATAAGTTAAATTGGGCCCAAGATCTGAGCCTTGTGGTACTCCTCAGTTGATGTCACACATATCTAAGTTTATATTGTTTGTCTATACATATTTTCTATTTTCCAAGTAGCTTTCAATCCACTGATGGGCTATCACTCTGATTCTGTTGAGTTTCTGAAGTAATCTTTCATGACTTATTGCATCAAACACACTTTTTTTTTCAATGAAGGCAAGTCAATGAAAATACTTATAAAATATTGTTTATTTCTTGCCACAACACCAGCAGAAAAGGACCCAAATGCAGGACGCAGCCGACACAATTCAAAAGCATTTATTGAAAGCAGGTAAGTAAATAACAAAAGCCGTAAAGCAAGGACAGATGCCGTTCTTGGAAGAACACCAAAGTCAGAGCAGGAGTAGACTGGAGTAGGCAGAGGCAGGTACAGGAGCCCAGCAGGAACTGGAACTGAGGACAGATAGACCGCACACAATTCCAAGTACAACCTTGCACCCTGAGCCACCGCTCACCACAGAGGCACACTGACAACCTGACAGAGTCTGAGAGGACGGTCTGGGCTTAAGTACACAGGATACTGATGAGGAGATTGCTGACAGGTGTGCCAGCCAACCTTGAGCAGACGGAGGAGGGAGGGGAGGGGAGTGGACTTTTTGAGTGCTTTGTCCTAAACCCATATTGACTACTGTTTAGAATGTTTTGTTTTTCAATAAATTTATCCGACCTTGTTACAAAAACCTTCTAGTTTAAAACTGTGAAAGCAACAAGACTGTCCTGTAGTTTGAAAAGTCATGTTTATCACCATTTCTGTAAAGAGGTACTACTTATGCTATTTTTATGTTTTTGGAAAATGCCTGTTAATGAGAGATTACAGTTATAGGAATGGTTCAATGACAGATTCAATTATATTTTTACAAGTATCATGTCTAGATCTTCACCGTCAGTTGATCTGTTGTTTCCACAGTTTTTTATTTTTATTTTTTATATTTCATCTTTTTCTACACTGTCAAGGAAAATTCTATTCACCCTATCAATTCTTGTATTTTGGGTTGTGTCTTTTACTTTTGAGTTCATGTCCACATCCACAACACTGGGGCTCACATTTGCAAAATATTTCCAAAATTCATCTTCAATCTTTTTCTCATTATATATGTCGGCCTTTTCCTTAACAAAGTAGTTTGTATATGTGGTTTTAACTTTGTTACTTTTAATCACACTGTTTATTATGCCCCATGTTGCCTTTGAATTGTTTTCATTTAGCTTTTCACTGTAATATTCTTTTTTCTGATGATCCATAATAATTTATTTTATATTTTTTACACTTTTTACTTTTTACACGCTACTTTTTTTACAAGCATGTTTTATTCTTTTGGTCATCCATGATTTAGATTTTGTTTTTCTAAAAGGTATTTCTTTGCATTGTTTTTCATACAATTTTATCACCTTTTCCATGAAGGAGTTATATGCTACATTTACATTACATTTTATTGACCTGTTTCTGCTTAACTTTATAGCAGTATTATGCTTTATCTGTGGGATTGTGTCTCAATACAGTAAATATGGGTAAAATTCTACCAATTACAATTTCCTCATTTATATTTGTAAAGATTTGTCTACTGTAGCCGCACTTTGGAGACTTCTACTGTTTATGTGGATGATATGTTTATTCCAGAGTTATCACAAATGTATTGTGTATTACTGATAGCAAAACATTACATTGGATTCAAAAGCAGAGCCATTATTTTGTCATATTAGTGTGTTCAGGGTCTCATTGTGCACAATTCCTTGGGTCTGATTCAATCCTATGATGATTAAGAGATACAGTATGTGGAAAGAACACATCTTAAACAGACACCATATATTCCCAAAGGTAACAATTATAGTAATGCCAACAATGAAAATTGTAATCTATGCCAAAAATTGAAGGACAGAAATATCCTGTTGCTTGGAGACGGTGCTATCAGAGACATAAACAACAGTAGATTTGTTACATGCAGCTCTCCAAGTGCTACGGTCACTGATATAACAGCAGTCCTCTCTCAAGTCATGTCCAAACACAAATAATGGTACAGTTGAAACCAGGAAGGGGGATTCAGAAAAGAAGGATTTCTTTAGTTTAAAAGAAGGATTTCTCTAGGCTTTTAGACAAACTTGAGAACCTCTGAGATGCCATCAGCTCCCCTGCAAAAGAGATTTGTAATCTTAGTGGGATTTTTTTGGGATAAATAAAGGTTAAATAAACCAGTCACCGAATAAAAAAAACACTCCTGCCTCACCAGCCAAGGATCCTTCTAACCGTGCCATCATCCCATCATCCCCCTTCCCAATAGAACCCTCTCCAGTAGCATCAACGCCTTCTGCGGACCTCACCATCTCTGTCCCATCCCGGATTCACCAACGGATTTCCAGATCATTTGAAAATTTAGTGAAATCTGTAATAAAAATACATATAACTTGGCCTTGTCATGGGTACTATCATCATCTCTACAAACATCCCCCATAGTACGACCCAGGAGCACCACTTGTCCACCTCGGCCAATTCCTAGAGTCCAAAGCACCCCTGTCGAACCCCCTTCCACCCAGACCAAACAACCATGGCACCAACAACCATGCCACACTCAAAATTGCTTAAATCACCTTTCTTTCCCATTCTGACCTTCAGTTTGGAGTTCAGGAGATTGTCTTGACCAGGAACACACCCCTAAATGCACTGAAGCAACTGCCATGTGATTGGAACTCTCCGAATGTCTAATAATCCACAAACAGTGGTCAAAACAGTCTACTCAGAATATGTCCAGCAGATTAAGCCCTTGCTGTCAACTCTTTGATTGTCTCATCCAATTCCTCTTCAGCACAGATTTCTCAATAATAGTTTTGCTTTCAGAACAGCTGGACTCCTGGATTCCTAGAGGGTCATAAATTGAACTGGCTGTCGAAAGGATCCCTCTGCGATTGAGTTGTCTATCTTTCAGCAAGATATTGAACTTGAAGGTGTCTGACCTAATGCACCATTCAACCCTTATTCTGACTTCACACTGTGCTTGACTAGGGTCTCCTTGTGTGTACAAGTCATCTTCGTCACTACTGTCGTGGTGATCTCCATGATCTTCTTCTGTTGCCTGCGAGTCAGCTTCGTCCCTAATGCCGTGGTGTCCTCCATGATGGTTCTCTTTGGACAGACCGCCTTGTTTCACCAAGCAGTCTCAGGAAAGTCCATCTTAAGCTGCTGTTTCCTCAGTTCATCCAAATTCACAATGGGCAGTCTGTTCACAATTACTGGCTGCTAGCAGGCAGCCTCCCACCGTTTCCTGTCAGTGGTCTGTTTACCGTCCAGCCCAGCACTGTCCTTGTTGCATAGAGTCCATTGCTCTCACTGCGGATAGACAAGACAAGACATTTATTTTTGTATAGCCCAATATCACAACAACAGCCGCCTCAGAGGGCTTAACAGACTGCACTAGACAACATCCCCTGTCCTTAGACCCTCCTTCAGGGTGAGGAAAAACTCCAAAAAAAACCCAGCCGGGAAAAAAGAGAAACCTCAGGGAGAACCACAGAAGGAGGGATCCACTCCCAGGACGGACAGGCCGTGCAAGAATGTGTCCAGGACGGTTGAAAAAAAAATACATAAAAATACAAAACATATTCACAAAAAACATTTATGTTGACAGCGTCCAGTGTCCACTCTGTGTGTGTGTGTGTGTGTGTGTGTGTGTGTGTGTGTGTGTGTGTGTGTGTGTGTGTGTGTGTGTGTGTGTGTGTGTGTGTGTGTGTGTGTGTGTGTGTGTGTAAGGTGGATGGGACCTCAGCCAAAATCAAGGTAGATGAAAGATGAGCTGTGGGTCCTCACACTGGAGCAGAGTCCAGGGGTGGGGGGTACAGATCATCCAGCAGATCAGAGGTTTGCGTCCACCCTAGGAGGAGGTAGAAAGGAGAAAAACAAAAGTGCTAAATACTACTGAAAAAAGGCAGATGTAATAATAATATGAGCGGTTGAGTGTGTACCTACAGCTACAACCAGTGTAAAAATAACCCTATGATCATCAGTCTCCATACGTTTGGTGAAATAAGTTTTTTTGAGTTTGCTTTTGAAAATCTCAACAGAGTCAGATCGCCGCACTTCCACCGGGAGCCCATTCCACAAAAATGGGGCTCTATAAGAAAAGGCTCTGTAGCAGACTTCTTCTTTATTCGAGGAAGTTGAAGGAGGCCAGCGTCCTGAGAGCGAAGGGTACGAGCTGGAGTATACCAGGTGATAAGGTCAGATAGGTAAGAGGGTCCACAAAGGATTTTATATGTTAACTGGAGAACTTTGAAATCAGCTCTAACATGAGGAAGCCAGTGTAATGAAGCCAGGACCGAGTAATGTGATCAAACTTCCTGGTCTTTGTTAAAAGTCTGGCGGCTGTATTTTGGACCATTTGTAGACTGTGAGTACTTTTCTTCGGCAGTCCAGAGAATAACGCATTGCAGTAGTCCAGCCTGGATGTGACAAATGCATGAATGAGAATTTCAGCATCAGCTAAAGAGAGGCAGGAGCGAATTTTTGAGATATTCTTCAAGTGAAAAAAGCCCAATTTAGTGACCTCACTAATGTGCTGCTGCAGAGATAGTGTGGAGTCAAAAATGACACCGAGGTTCCTTGCAGTTTTGCCGTGCTCCAACACACAGTTGTTGATTGAGACAGTAAGATTGTTGAACTTGTGCCGATGACTGGCAGGACCAATTAACAAGAGCTCTGTTTTATCCGAGTTCAAATGGAGGAAGTTTTGAGACATCCATGTTTTTTATTGAAACGAGGCAGGCCTCTAGACGCATGATGTCAGTAGTATTATTTGCTTTTATTGGTAGATACAGCTGTATATCATCAGCATAACAGTGGAAGTTCACTCCATAACTTCTGATGATTTGTCCCAATGGTGTAACATATAGTGAAAAAGTATGGGACCGAGCACAGACCCTTGTGGCACACGAACTTCACTGGTGCCGTGGAGGAGAAGGATTTATTAAAAGAGACAAAATGAGACCTATCACACAGATAGGATTCTAACCAAGCAAGAGCAGAGCCAGAGATGCCAAAAACATCTTTAAGTCTGTTGATTAGCACTGCATGATCAATCGTATCAAATGCAGCTGAGATCCAGCAATAACAGTAGAGCCGATGAGTCCTCGTCCATCTGAAGGAGGAGATCATTTGTTACTTTAACTAAAGCTGTTTCAGTGGAATAAGAAAACTAAATGCAGACTGAAACGGCTCGAGGAGGTAATTTTCTGATAGATATAGAGTAAGTTGTTTTAGCACAACTTTTACGAGGACTTTAGATAGAAAAGGTAAATTGGAGACAGGACGGAAATTATTTAGGCATCCAGGATCCATAGTAGGTTTTTTTGAGCAGGGGTTTGACCACAGCCTGTTTGAAAAGAGAAGGAACGGTGACACAGGGACAAGTTTATAATGTTTAATATAATTTGCCCCACATAGGGCCACAGTTCTTTAAGCTGTTTTGCTGGGAGGATATTCAGGAGACGCGTAGTTGCTTTACATGAAGAAACCACCTTTGTCAGCTCATCGAGGGAAACAGAATCTAAGACTGAGAGACGAGAGATCGGTGGATCCGACAAGCTGGATAACTTCCAGCGGTTCCATGGCTTACTCAGGGAAATCCTTCTTCAACTGTTGTTGCCACAGCTCATCCAGATTTATGATGGACCCCCCGTTTACTGTAACTGATGCACAATCAATGGCCTTCCCACTGTTTCCTGTCAGTGGTCCATTGACTGTCCAACCCAGCACAGTCCTTATAGCGTATGGTCCATCATTCCTGCTATGGATGAACTCCAGTGGCTCCAACGCCCTGCTAACATTAGTCCCTATGAGGAACTCAATCCCGGCGTCAATCTGAGGTAAGGCGAGGTGTCTCAGGTGTGGCCATTTTCTCAGATTTTCCTCAGTTGGAATATTGCTCCTGTGTACTGGCATTGACTCTATATATGGGTTTTTGGCATCATTCAGTGCTGCTACCTCTAGCTCGGCACAGCATAACTGTTCTGATCACTTTCTCCTGGCCCCTGTTCCTCAGTAGAAAGTTGGTCCTTCTTCCTGTAAGCCTTCAGCCTGTGCATTAAACTTTCTTTACAGAATTCTGCTGTACTGCCTGGGTCCAGTAAGGTGTATGTGAGGATGATTTTACTGCCCTTCTTAGCCTTGACATGAACTGGCACAATGAGGAGCTTGCAATCCTGTTCGCCAGCCCCTGTAAGCCCACTGGAAACCAGAGTGTTGTCCACCGACACTTGAACACTTCCCTCCGCGTGTTCTTCCATTGCCACACTGTCTTTATGATGCACTGTTGAATGTTTGTAGCCACACTTCCAGTAGGAAATACTCTTCTGACAGTATTTGCTGATGTGCCATGTGCACAGGCAGCCAAAACATACTCCTTTTTACTTCAGGAAATCAATTTTCTCCTTGTGTGCCATTTTTTCCAATCACACACAAGTTTCCCATGTGTGACCTCCAGTGCAGCAGGGACCACTCTTAGGTGTTTGGTGAGTATTGGTGACCTTGCACACATACAAAGTTTTACTCTCCATTTGCTCCACAGTTGTGGCAAATCTGGTGCTTTTAGTTCCAGAACGTGAATGGGGTTTGGGTTTGCTGCTCACACCTCTATTAAATATAGGAGTGTCTTGTATGTTGCCAAACACTGGGTCAGTAAGGATCTTTACTTGTTTTTCAACAAAGGTTGTAATGTCTATAAACTTTGCTCTCCGTTTATTTTTCTCCTGTAGGCCACAGGCATTGCTTCTCCACTTATCTTTCATTTTGTATGGCTGTTTCTTTATGATTTCTAGCATACTGGAAGGTGTGTCCAGGTCATGCAGGTACTGCATGTCCTCTATAGCATTGCAGCAGCCACGGAGAAACAGACAATGAGACAGACAATTTGGCCATATTTCCAGATACAAAATAACATTTGAAAAATCTAAAGCCCTGCCATTGGGGATTAGATGAGAAAAAACCCACCCGCTAACTTTCCTTTTAGGTGGTCAGCAAAAGCTTAACATATTTGGGCATTAGAGTGTCAGCAAATACCTCTATCAAAAATCTATTTTGACTTCAGTGAAGAGTGATTGCAATATGTGCTTTGACCTTACACTGACATGACTAGATAGGATAAGTTTGATGGCTACAGGGTGGCTACATTCCTTATTACATCAAGGTGAACCACAGATGAGTAGTTGGTGCTGTGAGCCTCTCTTTATACTTAGTCTTTTATCCACTGATCCAGCAGAGGTGAAAAATAATACTATTTTGCTTCAATATTATCACTTATATTGGGCGGAAAATGTGTTCAGGTGCAATGCAGCTAATTATTAATAAAAGTGCCTTTCCCCGTGTATACACTCTAAGAAATAAACTTTAGTTTTAAATTTTTAAATTTTATGTCAATTTGTTCAATGTAACTGCTAGTAATTGCTAAGCTACTTGTATATATATATATATATATATATATATATATATATATATATATATATATATATATATATATATATATATTGGTTTGCAAACACTTTAAACATATAAGGTGCTTTTACAGCAGTTAAAAGTTAGTAGCAGTTTAAATATTTCTTGGGAATCAGTTGGTGCACGTTGTAACACCGTTGCTTTTGTAGTCCTCTCCTTTTCATACAACTCGTGTATTCTTCTTGTGAAGGTGCGTCATGAGGGCGGCTCATACGTGCAGGCATTGCAGTCAGTGCAGTCATCTTAGGATCGTTGTGATCCTAAGAATGTTCTTCAGACCGACATCTTCCACTATACTAATTGGCCGATGTTAACGCGCAATAAAATAATTATTGGTGTTAATTCATTAATGCGTTAACGCAAAAATAACGGGTTAACTTGCCCAGCACTAATATATATACTCATATATTTTAATCTTGTTCTAACCTGTCAGCGTCAGAAGAACAGCAGCAACCATCATCTTTACTTAATTTTGTCAAAAAAAAAAAAATACCACTAATATGGGGCTAAATATTTCAAGCAACAACATTAAACAGTCTGCTCTTATCACATGTTTACTCTAACCACTCACTCACTATTCTTTTTACGCTGAAAACTTCCACAGAGACTGAACTGTAAAACTCCAGGCTCAAGACAATGTCTCAAGAGCAGACTGAGACCGTCACCAGTAAAAATCACTGAACTATGAGTACATCTCTATCTTGTCTCTGTGATTGTCACTCATGGTCTCCCACTCCTCTCTGTTGAAGGCTGGTTTCTAACACTTAAAACACAGCTTGATTGAATGGAAATAACATAATGAAGTTGCGTAATCTATATTGAACATTATACTGTTCACTTCCTGCTCTTGGACAAGGCGGACAAGTCTCTACCCTCTGCTCCTGTTGTCTGCTTATCAGTGTGTGCTTCTCTGTCTCGTCTCACTGGACCCTACTCCCTGCTGGACTCCTAAGAACAGAAATGGATCTGATTACCTGTTCCCTGAGCGCTATTGACACAATTTTTTCACAAAAGAAGGGTTCTTATTTGCCCCGGCAAGATCTTTGCGGCAGGCTACTCACAGAACGCCTGGAAAAACTGGCAGATTCTGTGTTTTAGTTTTGTATAAAATCGAGAAACAGACCGGTGAGCTGCTACGTGGTATTACTGTCCTGACCAGGGATAGGAAACATCAAGGTTACTCCACAAAATGGACGCACGCCTTGTCCCTCTGAGAAGTCTAGCCAGCCTAGTCTAGCCTGGGTCTTATCTTATCCGCTTGACTTTCCATCCCTCAGGGCCACTGAGCCTCTCCAACGCACAGGCAAAACATCGCCCAACAGAGGCCTTGACTCTATCCTAACCAAGCCCAAACCAAGAGTCTGCCATGTTTACATCTGTCTGACCCTGTTATTCTACCCCCTTGCCCCTCCTCCCTCATTGTAAGCCCCAAAAATTCCATCGCATGACCACGTGCTGTCATCCCTATCCTATAACTGCAACTGTAGTTATGTTCGATGTTGTTGTGTTTGATGTTTAACTGCAACTGTAGTTATGTTTGATCTTTGATTTGATGTTGTTGTGTTTGATGTTGATGTCTGCTATGTTTATAAAATACCTTATTTCATTTTCAGGAAGATCCCATTGTGATGTGAGAGAAAGCTTCAAAGGATAACATCAAAGTAATGCACAGTCTGAGGAGCTGACCCGAGACCTCTGAGTGGACTGTGGACATTCAGAAAAGAGTCTACAACACCGAGAGTCAGACCAGTGAGCTTCTGCGCAGCTTAACAGAGATAAAAGGATTACAACTATGGGCCACACGAATCGAAGAGCTGATTCGGCCAACTACAGGCCAACTTTTCCCAACCTTTCATCTAGCTACCCTTTTTTCTCACACTACCCCCAGCCCTTCACCAACAGTCTCGTCCACAGCCCGGCTTCATAAGACAGGAAATCTCTATTGTATTGAGATGACCTCTCCACCTACTTAAATATTCCACATGTACAGGGACTGACCCACAGGGGTTAGGTGGCATGGATAACCTCTTTAAGACACATCATTTGTGATGTGGCTAACTACCCTATAAAGGCACCAGGGTGCTGCACACTCACTGATCATTTTCATTTAAAGAGAACAGGTTGACGTGTGTACAAGAGTGTCGAGACAGTCTTTGCCATTTGCCGCATGTAAGAGAGAGTGTGAAGTTGTCTTTTTGGGTGGCTGTCTTCAACAAAGTTTAGTTAAATTTGGGCTTTCAGTTGAAACCAGAGGGATGATAACGGAAGTCCGCTGTGCCTGTCATGTCACTCTGAAAAGGTTAATATACCATAGGTACAGAGGTTAGTAGAACCCCTAAGGAGACAGCTTCCCATTACTGTTTCCTGGTAAGTTGCAGAGTCTCATACCCGCCATATTGTTGCTGTCAAGGGACTGACACACCACAAGCTCAGGTGTAGTGGATTGCTGGCTGCCGCTTCTGTGTTTGTGATCTTGTGGGAGTTGCTCACAAGACTTTGCAATATGGCACATAAATGTGAGTGCTGTGGGGTGCAAATGCCTTTACAACAGACTTAACCAAAATCCGCATCTTTATCCAGAGACCTTTCCTCCTCTATTTTATTATGCCAACACAATCATTGGGGGCTTTTTATTGTGTGCTCAGAAGGAAATGCAGATAGTCTGACAGACAGTTATATATTTTTGGATTGTCTTTAGAGGGTTCATCATTGCTGCCGGGACAAATTGCATTAGTGCGTAAAGTTTTACATCTAGCAGTGCAGTGGCAGTGCATACTGCTACAGTGGATTCAGAGACGTCTGTTACACAATAGTACAAAGAGATATTCAAAGTTTTTCCAATGAAATGACCCAGCGCTCTTAGAAGGGGCTTTTTGTAACACATGGCAGCCCATTCTGGACTACCTGCCTCAGGACTTGAATGTCTTACTTTGTAATGGAGGAGCACACTTGGTCTACAAATATAACCAGTGATTGTTTACCCCTTTGACATATTTGCTTAATGAACTTCAGCTTTGACCCAGTTTTCTGTGACCTGTTAGTTTTTATTGTACGCTGACCATCATGTTCTAGATTGTTTTGTGTTTTTCTAGGAAAAAAAAAAAAAAAAAAAGACAATAAATGAAAAAAGGAAAAAATAAAACTTGTCTCTTAAATCAGGATAATGCACTCTGATCTTGTTTTGTTAATGTTCTTGGTAAGTCATAGATGGGGGTTCATTAGATTTTCATTGTGCTCCTTTTCTGTCAAAATAACCATCTGTGGAAAACCTCAAGTAGCAGACAAGCTCTGATTTCAGGTGTTTTGTGTTTGAATCAAGAATGACATAAGATGAAGGACTCAAAAGGCAAAACACGCAGGTAAGCCCAAAGTTTAATTAACCAGCAAAACTATTCTAAACATCTAACAAACCCTAGCCAAATTTGGATACAAAGGTCTATGTAATCGAAACAACTGACATTGGGTATGGGTCAATAAACCAAGACTCAGACTAAAAAATATGTTTTGCACCCCTTATTTGCAGTGTAGGCAAATACTATTGTCTGTTTATGATAAATAGCAAGCTATTAAAGTGCTTGTATATGACAACACCCTAGATCAGGTATGCACCTTCTGCCTCACATCAAAGCACATGGTATTTTATAATATAAAAGCACCTGAGGGTGAGTCAGACACTTGTGTACACTGTGTTCAGTCAGAAACACAATGCTCTATGTACTGGAAAAGGAACTGGCTTTGTGGTTTTAAAGGCATTTAACAAGGTGTGTCAGTCCCTTAGGTTCCTGTAATACTGCATGACATTTAGCTTGAAGTGTCACGTAATTTTAAAGTCTGAAAAATATACATTATTGTATAACCAGTGGTGTTCCAGCTGTAACACTGGTGAATAGAAGCTTAATGTAAGTTGCTTTGGATAAAGCGTCAGCTAAATTAATAAATGTAAATGTATTAATTTAATGGTTCATGATTGGTAGAATCATGTCCATTTTTCTGACACAGTGCCCTCAGCTGGACAGAATCTAAAAGCTAGCCACTTTAAGTAGCACACTGTAGAAACATTTGTATGTTTTGGCTTGATAATCATTTTTTTTTATTTCTTTAACTTTACCTTAAATGTAAGCCTGCATGATATTTGAAAAACATGCTACTATTGAATATTGGTAACACTGCAATATTGTATAAATGAATACACTGCAGTAAAATGTATAAATGATTTACAATTATAATGAAATAACAAGGCTCTGGAATAAATTTCACTTGTCAAACCAGAAGTTAAATCAACAATTTTCCATTTTCCATTAAGTTCAAAAAATGTATTAACAGAACAGAAAACACCAAAAACATAAAAACAGCGCAGGTCCAAAGTTCAAATAACCAACTAAAGTATCCAAAAAAGACACACGGCAAAACCAAGCAATAGTCAATGCAAGATATTTGAAAAACATCAAAATTGCGATAACATTTGATGGCTCTTTGACATAGTAAAATGTATAAATAAATTACAACATATAAAGAAATGACTTCCGTTTCTAGCTAGGCATGAGTTAAGACATTTTCTAACCTACTGAGCTCAACTAAGGTGTTCCTATGTCTCAAAAATGCAATCTAAAGGTAATAAAACTGCCGACTAGTAGCTAGTTAATATTAGGCTATTTTTCCTTCCTATAATGCCTTGCTGCTGTGCGTGTTGTTTGTGACTTCCTGTTACACAGTAAACACAGAGTCCCGTGTCGTCATTAAACATGGTGTCAGAAGTGGCAAATTGCAAGTCTCTGAAGTATTTTCAGGTGCTGTAGAGTATAGTTAACTGGGGGATGAAGTTTTCACCTAGTTTTAAACTGAAAATGACCAGTTATGGCAGGCCAGCCCTATTATACAACACTACTCTTGTAGCGCTGTAGTTAGCGTTAGCTTGCTAAAGTTTGTGGACACCTTTGTTCTGTGTAAAACACAAAACTGCAGCTGATCACATTGAAAGATAATGTACTACCTAAGGTTGCAAAGCAGCCAACATTTTTATGTCAGTGAACAAGACCCCAAGATACTTGAACTCCTCCACTTGAGGCAGGAACTCTCCACCAACCTGAAGGGGACAAGCCACCCTTTTTTGAATGAGAACCATTGTCTCAGACTTGGAGGTGCTGATTCTCATCCCAGCCGCTTCACACTCGGCTGCAAACCCTCCCAGTGCACACTGAAGGTCCTGGCCTGATGGAGCCAACTGCCGGCAATGCGAACCAAGCTCTTGCTCCGGTCGTACAGGGACCGGACAGCCCTTAGCAAAGGGCCCCGGATTCCATACTCCCAGAGCACCCCCCACAGGGTGCCAGAAGGGACACAGTCGAATGCTTTCTCCAGATTCACAAAGCACATGTGGACTGGTTGGGCAAACTCCCATAAACCCTCCAGCACCCTGGAGAGGGTATAGAACTGGTCCAGTGTTCCACGACCGGGGCCGAAAACCACATTGTTTCTCCTGAATCCGAGTTCAACTATCGGCCGCATTCTCTTCTCCAGTACTCTGGACTTTCCAAGGAGGCTGAGGAGTGTGATCCTCTGTAGTTGGAACACACCCTCCGGTCCCCTTTCTTGAAAAGAGGTACCACCACCCGGTCTGCCAGTCCAGAGGTACTGTCCCAAACGCCACGTGATGTTGCAGAGGCGTGTTAGCCAAGACAGCCCCACAACATCCAGAGACTTGAGGTACTCAGGGCGTATCTCATCCACCCCGGTGCCTTGCCACCGAGGACCTTCCCAACTACCTCAGTTACTTTGGCTTGGGGGATGGATGAGTCCACCTCTGAGCCCTCGGTCTCTGCTTCCTCAGTGGAAGACGTGTTGGTGGAGATCCTTAAAGTATTCCTTACACCTCCCCAACAATGTCCCCAGTTGAGGTCAGCAGATTCCCACCTCCACTGTAAACAGTGTTGGCAGGGCACTGCTTCCCTCTCCTGAGGCGCTGGACGGTTTGGCAGAATTTCTTTAAGGCCAACCGATTGACCTTCTCCATGGCTTCACCGAACTCCTCCCAGACTCGAGATTTTGCCTCCACAACCACCTGGGCTGAAGTCTGCTTGGCCTGCCAGTACCTATCAGCTGCCTCAGGAGCCCCACAAGCCTTCTTCAGCTTGATGGCATCCCATCACCAGGTGTCACTGTCGCTGCCGACGTGAGCGTTGAAGTCTCCCAGTAGAACAACAGAGTTCCAGGTCAGTGCTCTTTCCAGCACCCCTCCCAGAGACTCCAAGAAGACTGGGTACTCTACACTGCCATTTGGCCCGTAAACACAAACAACAGGGACCTATCCCCGACCCGAAGGTGCAGTGAAACGACCCTCTAACACATGGCGGCTAAGATGGGGGGCTATGAGCAAGCCCACACAAGCCCGCCGCCTCTCACCGCAGGCAACTCCAGAGTACGGGAGAGTCCAGCCTCTCTCGAGGATTTGGGTTCCAGAGCCTCCCGCACAAGAACAGGCTCCTTACCCGCCAGCGAGGTGACATTCCATGTCCCTAGTGCAAGATTCTCTGTCCGGGGTTTGTGTTGCCGAGGCCCCCACCTTTAATTACCACCCAATCCACTTTGCACCGGCCCCTTACGGTTCCTCCCGCAGGTGGTGGGCACACGGGCCTGGCTCCAGGGTGGGGCCCAGGTTCAATAATTTATTCTGTAACTGTTTAAAAGCCATTACTTTCAAACCATTGCACATTACTAGTGGTGGCTTTATTACACCCAGAAATAGTATTTCCTTTAGTGCAAAATAACTGTCTGTGCCATGTCCTTTCTTAAAGCCAAACTGATTATCCGTTTTGTCCAAATATGGTTCAAGTCTATTTAAAAGAATCCTTTCAAATGTGGTTGAAAAAATAAATATATTATTGTGGAATAAGTTTGAGAGAAAACAACAGATGTCTTTTGGTGATTTATTTAAGGAAAAAGGAAAAAAAAGAATTCAGAGACATCTTTTGCAAAAGGAGGAATGGAAAATACAACTCTGTCTGTGTACAGAGTTGCATGAACAGTCCCAATGTTAACTAGGCGGGCTTAGAATTTATACTGAAATCACAGCAGATAAGAAAAATGAAACACTGGCTCTCAGAGAGTGAGCCGTCTAACATGAATCAGCATTTTACTGGTTTTCCCAGAAAACAGAGTTGTCTCTGTATAAGACAATTGTATCAGTTTGAAAACAGTAGCACAGGTGGTGCACATATCATTCTGCTGCGGTCAAGGACAGCACAGAGCATGTGAAAGAGGAAAATATCATTTTCCCATTACAATTCCCTCCTTTTGATCAAACACAATTGATCAACCAAAATCAATCAAAACTCAATTAGGATACAAAACATAAATCAAATTAACCTTAACTTTGTGAGTTGTACTAAAGTTTGTGGTGCCGAAAACCCAGCCGAGGGCTGACTAAATCAAGCAGAAACATTTCATACCATCAGTAGCTGACCTAACGCTGGGAAAAGAACACCACAGCCCCTCCCTCACAGGCGGCGTAACTCACTAGGGTTAAACATAAGCATTAGATGAAAAATATTCACAAAACAAATCAGTTTGGAAAACTTAAAAACCTTCAAGTCATTTAAGACTTTACCTCAAAGAAAGCATTAGTGAAAAAATTAAAAACACCACATGTAAGTCCACAATTTTAGCCTTAGCGTGTCTAAAATAACAAAAATTAAAATTATCAGGTTCAAAAGTTGATTAGCTGTGATTGCTTGGTGACTATATTTCACAATTACTATTTCAAAAGAAAATTACATGTGGATTACACAGACATAGGAACATACTTAGTCATACTTAGTCTTCTTCAAATAGATGAGCAAATAAAACAGAATTAACAGAATCACAATCAAGAGCAGAGGTGTCTGGGTTGTGGTCTTTGTCATGTTGAGGCAATTCAACATAGAGTTTAGCTAGTTGCAGGTTAAAAAGAGAAGTCACTAATCTTCGGATGAGCGAGATAATGCAGCAGGAGACAAGGAAAAGAAGGATAATAGCCACTAAAAGTATGAGTGCAAGTTTAGTTAACCATGTTTTCCAAACACCGCCCATTTTTAATGTTCAAAGATCTGTTCAATAATAGCAATAATAAAATGATAGTAACAAATAAAATAAAATTAAGCAGTTATCATAACATTAACATGTATGAGTATGTAATGATTGTTTAATAGATATTCAAAAATTAATCATTAGAGCAATTTTAAATGCAATAAAGAACCCAAAAAAATGTATACATATATATTTGTCAATATAAAACTGGTTATCAGTGATGTGAGGAACTGTGGGACAGATGAGTGTGTGTCACATGTTATAGTTACGCTGTTGAATTTGCTGAAAACGGTCAGCTCTATTTCTTCAGGTGGTACAGAGTCTTTCATAAACTTGATTGTAGGTGGGACCAGCTCTCGGCACTGGTCTCAACGTTGAACTGCATTCACCAGAACAGTTTCAGCGGAGGAGGTGAGCGAAAATCTCACCCCAGTCTTCCCACGTAGTCAACGATGGAGGTAGAGCTAAGGTCTCACCTCAGATTTCCCACGTAGGAGCTTGTTCTCGGGACAAGCCTCTTACTTTGTGATCATTCACTGGGTCCCCTCTTTGACAGTGGGGGAGCAGTTGAAGAGCTGGTCAGGTGGAGGAATCTTCTTGCAGTGTTGTGCATGGATCCAAGGGGCTCTTTCTGCGACCTTCACAGCCGTGTGGGTCGTGAGCAGGATCTGATAGGGCCCACACCAGGGTTTGTCTCTCCAGCTGCGCTTCCTCAGGTTTCTCACCAGGATGTAGTCGCCAGGCTGGAGTTTGTGGAACTGGTGGGTGGCCGGTTTGGGCAGGGAATCAAGCACCTGAGATCTAATATCAGAGAGAACATTAGAGAGTGAAATACAATAAGAAATCATTGGGTCTGGCAGAGTACTATCGGCCAGTGCTGCAGGTTTAGATGGGGGTCCAAACCCAATTCCAGGAGGTAATCCAAACACTATCTCAAAGGGAGAAAGGTTATTTCGCGCGCGCACTCTCATCCTCAGGTACATCAAAGCAATAGGCAGACATTTTACCCAGGTTTTACCTGTTGATTCAGATATTTTTGCCAATTTGCGTTTCAGAGTGCCATTTTCTCTTTCTACAGCTCCTCCAGAAGCTGGATGGTAGGAGGAATGAGTTTTCAGGTCAAATTTAAGGTGTTCACTCAGTGTTTTCAGAATGTCATTTACAAAATGAGTACCGTTATCACTCGTAATTAGATTCGGAAGTCCCCAGCGAGGAATTATTTCGCTTAAGAGGATTTTGCTACTGTGTCAGCAGTGCAGTGTTTTGTTGGGAATGCTTCTACCCACTTTGAAAACATGTCAACTATTACAAGACAGTATTTCTTACCTTCGCAGGGTGTTAACTCAATGAAGTCCATTTGAATGTGGCCAAAAGGCCTGGAGGTGGGTTTGTGACCTCCAACATCTGTTTTGTTGTAGGAGTTACCTTTAGAATTGCTGGTTAAGCAGATGAAGCATTTTGAGCAAAAATCTTCAGCAAATTAGTTAAACCCCACAGTAAACCAATGTCTTTGAAGGTCTTTTCTCATTCCCTCCTTTGATACATGGTCAACGCCATGTAACAATTTTGCAAAAGGCAGGAAGAGGGCTTGAGGAAGACATGGATTGCCATTAGGGCCCATCCATACACCATTTGTGTTTGTACAGTTTTTCTTTTTCCAAACAGCTTTGTCTGCTGGAGTGGAGATGCAAGCCAAATCAGAGAGTGAAACAATGTCAGAGTGAGTGCAAGTTTGATCCGTTGTCTGGGAGAGTAATGTAACAACGTAGGGTGTGAGTGACGCTGCTTTTGCAGCTGCGTCTGCTCGTGCATTACCTAGAGAGACTGTGTCTTTGGCAGAGGTATGTGCAGAACACTTGCATACTGCCACGGCGGATGGGAGTAGCACTGCATCTAAAAGATCAGAAATCAAATCTTTGTGTGAAATGGGTTTGCCATCAGATTTGAGGAATTTTCTGTGGCGCCAAAGTGCTGCGTGGTTGTGTAGAACACCAAATGCATATTGACTGTCTGTGTAAATGTTAACTGTTTTACCAGATGCCAATTGACAGGCTTTGGTCAGGGCAATTAGTTCTGCTGCTTGCGCTGATAACCAAGGACTGAGAGGAGATGACGTCACTGTTGCATGATCGTCCACAACTGCATATCCAACGTGTGCAGAACCAGTGGTTGGGTCCTTGGAAGCTGAACCATCTACATAAAAAATGAGTTCAGGATTAGAAAGAGGAGTGTCAGTCAAATCAAGTCTTGGCAGACAGATAAGGTCAAGTTCAGAGAGACAACAGTGAGGTTCTCCCTCCTCTGGGAGAGGCAGGAGTGTAGCAGGGTTGAGAGTGTTACAACGTTTAACCTCAACATTCGGTAGGTTCAGAAGAGTGGTGTTGTAACGTAGCTGACGAGCAGGGGTCAAGTGAGCTGTCTTTTGTTCAGTCAGAATATTGGAGACAGCATGTGGAGCAAAAAGGGTGAGATGACTGTAGCCTACATAGGGACGAGAGGCAATTATTGCTGCTTCACAGGCTGCTAAAGCACGGAGACATGATGGGTGGCCTCTAGCAACAGGATCAAGGTGTGTCGAGAAGTAACCCACAGGCTTCAGCAGCTGTCCCTGTTTTTGGGCGAGAACAGAATTCATACAACCATCACGTTCATCAACAAATTGGAAAAAGGCTTGTCAGGGTTTGGCAATGCCAATGCAGGGGCTGTCTGTAGTAGCAGTTTCAAATGATTAAATGCAGAGTCAGCCTCAGATGTCCATGTGAGTTTGGAGTGAAGTGTCATGTCTTTTTTCAGAGTAAGATCACGTAGTGGGCGTTCTACAGTAGAGTAATTTGGAATAAAAGTTCTGCAGTAAGAGCACATGCCAAGGAAAGACAGCATTTGTTTCTTAGTCATTGGTTTTGGGAAGTTGGCAATGGCTGTCACCCTGTCTGTAGTAATGCTTTTTTGTGAGTGAGTGATGACATGACCAAGAAACTGAACTTTCTGTTTTACAAACTGAATTTTAGAAAGTGAAACCTTGTGGCCCTGCTCAGCTAGGTGATTTAATAGAAGTAGTGTGTCAGTCTCACACTGCTCCTTCGTGTCTGAACAGAGCATGATATCATCAACGTACTGCAAAATGGCAGAGTGTTGAAGTGTCAAATGAAAGAGACTGTCACGTAATGCCTGACAGTAAACACTAGGAGCGCAATTTAGGCCTTGTGGCATTCGAGACCAGGAATAGAGTTTTCCTGCAAATTCAAAGGCAAACCAAAACTGGGAGTCTGGATGGACAGGTACAGAGAAAAAAGCATTTGAAACGTCAACCACAGAGAACCATTTTGAAGTTGTTGGAATTTGTGACATGATGGTGTATGGATTGGGACAGATTGGTGCTGGAGAGTGAATAGCTTCGTTCACAGCACGCAGGTCTTGGACAAAACGCCACTCAGTGGGCATTTCCTGTGGTCTGATCTTTTTTACAGGGAAAATTGGAGTACGGCAGGGAGAGTCAGAGCACTCAACAATTACACCTGCTTTCAGCAGAGAGTCAAAGACTGGTTTTATCCCTGTTCAGCTTCAGGCTTCAGAGGATATTGACGTGCTTTTGGTCTGTATTCGGACTTTGGAGTTAGTTGGAGAGGTTTACAGTTTTTAATTAAACCTACATCATATTTGTGTTTGGCCCACAATGAGTCTGGTAACTGTGTTAACAGTGGAGACACATCACTGGGTGTGGGAGGCTGAGCATCGACTTTTGCGAGTGTGTGACAAGAAGATGGGGTGGAGTCATTTTGAGAAAGAAGGTAGCAGGAGCGGTTACAATTGACTCCTGCAGTGAATGGCACATAGCATGTGTCAAGCTCGTGAGAGTGGTAAATGTCTGGATTATCTGGGTCTTGTTTCCAATCTGTAGCTTTTAAACATTTTGTCATAAAAAGACCAACATCACGCCATTGTTTGTTATGTGGTTTGGCTATTGAGACATGCGGGGCTGAGTTTTGGATTTTGAAGAACTTTGACAGTTTGTGAGGTAATGGAACATTATAAGCGCAAAAATCTTGGTTAAAGTACAGTCCATTCAGAATGAGTCGGTCAGTAGTTTGTCGGTACCAGCTTTCTTCATACTGTTCATCTGGACCCATGGAGACATGCGCTGTAACATGTAGTGCATTTGCCTTCATGAATTCAGAGGATGAGCTCATGTATTGTTTAGCTTTGTGTAACACATTTGGAGTCAGCAGATGGTCCAATTTCCACTGATACACATACAATGGAGTGGTCACTTCACATTTTATTAGGCAATATTCAGATTTGGTTTGTTTGATTTTGATACCATTTTCTGCAGACAAGGTAATTCCTAGTGCGCACATAAGGTCACGACCTATTAGGTTCACTGGACACAACTCAGACAACAGAAAGCTGTGTGTAGTGGACACTGATAGATCAGGTAAATGCCAGGTTACAGATAGAGGTTTTGTGAATGGTTCTTTAACAATCTGTCCACTCGCACTAATGGAGTGAGTTGTTTTGCCATTTAATGCAGTTTGAATTTGGTCTTTTCTGATCAGAGATTTTGTGGCCCCAGAGTCAACCATAAATGACAGAGTTTTTCCATTGATGTCACATTTTATTACCGGTAATTTTTCACACACCGATGTTGTTAACTTAGCATAGGTACCTTTAAACATTTCAGCTTTTTTTTCATTTCAAGTTTCTTAATGGTTTCTGTCACTAAAGCAAGCAGTGGATCAGTTGCAAGCGCGTCTTCATTGCTTGTGAGCAGTGCGGTGTTGTGTGCATCATCAGTGACAGGTGTGGTGTCCTTTTCGTGTGTTATACTCATCTCATTTTGCGAGGCGAAGTCCCTCGGTTCCTCATCATCACCAGCCAGTCAGTTGGGGTCACTCAGAGCAGTGTCAGAGCGTTGGTCAGCTCGGTCTCTTCTTTTCTTGGGACAGTTGTCAGCCCAGTGGCCTGGTTCAGCGCAGATGAAACACAGTTGGGACTTTCTGCGTCGCTCAAACTCGTCTCTGTCTGGACGTCCACGACCTCTTCCTCTCAGTTGCCCTCTGCCTCTGTTGAAATGTGATGGTTGGGCAAAGGTCATTTGAGTAATCTTCTAAGTTGCAGATCGTTCTCAGAATACCAGGGATCTCTGCACCGGTGGGCCTGTGCACTTGACAGAACAGTTTGAATTTTTGGCCCACTGTGGCGCCTCCTCTGTTAATAGGAGGTATATTGTCTTTGATTAATTGAGTCCATCTTGAGGGGTCTGCTGAGCGGTACATAAGCACAGACGCAGGGTGTTCAGCCAGTCGTCTTTGGCGTTGTACTTCAGTTTCATTGTCTGGGGCTGGTGGTGGTGGAGCTGGATTCGGAAATTCAATCATAGGAGCTTGAAACACAGCCCCATAGGGTGTCTTGCTTCTCGTGTGAGACGGGGACAGGAAGGAGAAAGATTTGTCTGATGAAAGTTCAGTTGTGAAGGGGTTGTTAGAGTTCTTAGGACTGGTGGCAGAGTCATATGAAGGAGGTTTGGTGACAGGACTTGACAGTCCAATGTTCATCAGGGCGTTTTTTTCAGCCTGTGTGGTCAGATCTGGGTACAGTTGAGCAGCTGTTGTAGAAGCTGCATGTGTCTGAGCCGCTTGTCTCTGCCTCTGGAGCCCTCCCTTTTCTTCACTGTGGAGATGTGCAGCAGCGAGAGCGGTGACGTAGGTCTGGTCATCGTCTTCACTCATGAGTGCCGGACCAACAGGCTGGGTCAGACTCGGAAAACAAGAGGACATCGCATTAGTTATGTTATCAGTTGCTTTATTACCTATGCTTTGAAATGGCCCCTTTACTGTATCTAAGTGTTTTAAATTTCTTTCCCTATTTTCTTTTTCTGTCTGTTTCTTTGCTTCAGCTGCTTTTTCCCACATCTCTAAACATTCATAATGTCTTTTAATCTCCTTTATTTGCTTCTGGTTTACTGATTTTTTGGACATAAGTCTCTTTTCTGCATCTTGTATTCTATTGCGTAAAGCAGTCAAACTACTTTCACTCATTCGTCCATTAAAACCATACAACTTCCATTCATCCATTTTATCACAACTCCCTGGCCAGGTTTCTATCATATATATCACATTGAATTCACAGAAGTCCTTTGCAGGACTGTTTTTACTTGTATTGGATCCCATATTTCAGATTAATTAAATACTCGTCAGTATATAAGGTTCAGACAGATTATAGAGAAACTTTAGAACTACTAAAACCAACACAAACTAACAAAAACAACACAAAACAACAACACAAGACTAACAAAAACTAAAAACAACTAAAAACAACTAAAAAACAACTAAAAACAACTAAAAAACAACTAAAAACAACTAAAAAACCCTTTCAGAAATTATTATTACTCATTTTACGGCAATCCTGCTCAGTCAATCCTGACTTATGGTAATAACAATAGACCGTTCAGGTCAGGGCTTCTAGAAAACCCTTTCAGAAATTACTGTCGAATGGCAATCCTGCTCAGTCAATCCAGACTCAAATCAACAATAATAGACCTTCCCAGTCAGGGTTTCTAATACAGATACAAAACCTTTTAAAATTATTATGTGGCAATCCAGCCGTATTAATAATTTTAGGACCATCGGTCTCGGTTTTCAGATTAGGACAATCCAGTCCAGACATAAAACAAAAGAAAAAACTTTTCACAAAGCCTATTCAGAAATTATTATTACTCATTTTACGGCAATCCTGCTCAGTCAATCCTGACTTATGGTAATAACAATAGACCATTCCTGGTCTAGGCTTTGTTACAGTCAAAAATCACCTTTAGACACTGTTACAAAATGTTTTCTCTTAATTTAATAAATTTGTAATAATTTTACCGTTTGGAGGTTATTTGAGTACGTTGGATCGAGAGATGACGATTGGAGGGTAGGCATCGGACAATCCTCCCGTCCAGAAGAAAATTTGGGGAAGAGGAGACCTCTTGGAACGGTCTGGTTGGCCACACCCTTGTCCTTCAGCCGGGTCCAGCCGTCAATCTTCGATCCCACTTCTGACACCAAGAATTGTGGTTGAAAAAATAAATATATTATTGTGGAATAAGTTTGAGAGAAAACAACAGATGTCTTTTGGTGATTTATTTAAGGAAAAAGGAAAAAAAAAGAATTCAGAGACATCTTTTGCAAAAGGAGGAATGGAAAATACAACTCTGTCTGTGTACAGAGTTGCATGAACAGTCCCAATGTTAACTAGGCGGGCTTAGAATTTATACTGAAATCACAGCAGATAAGAAAAATGAAACACTGGCTCTCAGAGAGTGAGCCGTCTAACATGAATCAGCATTTTACTGGTTTTCCCAGAAAACAGAGTTGTCTCTGTATAAGACAATTGTATCAGTTTGAAAACAGTAGCACAGGTGGTGCACATATCATTCTGCTGCGGTCAAGGACAGCACAGAGCATGTGAAAGAGGAAAATATCATTTTCCCATTACACAAACATCTCTGACAATGAGCTGGCTAAGGCTATAGGCAGATAGTTGTTAATATCGCCAACTTTTCCTGTTTTATCTTTGATCACAGGGACCAAAACAATTGACAGGAGAGAGTCCGGCAGAAGGCCTTGAACCAGAAACCCTGTAAAGCAGATGGCCAGAAGAGGATACAATTTAGTGCTAGAAAACTTCAGATGTTCCGATGTCACTTTGACTAACCTACTTGGAGTGTTATTCTTGAGCTTTGAGACAGCATCACAGACCTCTTGAGGTGTAACTATTACACCTCTGCATGGCAGGTATATTGCTCTTGACACAATTAAACAAGTCATAATACATTTTCTGCCAGAGCTGGCAGATATTTTTGGAACCACTTACACCATTCACACTAAATGGGAGAGAGGTTCTACAGTTGTTTAGCATTCTGATCTCTTTCCAGAAGTCATAGTAATTATTGTTTTGATAAATTAAAGTCTGCCCTTGTGTTGTCATTTCTCCTAATATATCTAAGAGCATTTCAGAATTTAGCATTAGCACTTTTCTTGTGGTCAAACACAGGACCATATCTTGGTCTTTCAGGTACAACCCAGGCCTTAAATATCTGCCGAGCTTCAGCATGTGATTTTTAACTATTTTTTTTTCTGTTTTGTTCCATCTTTTACATAAAGGCCTGCCAGACATAATTATAGCGTTCAAAACACTGTCATATCCACTCACCTAAAGGATTATTAGGAACACATACTAATACTGTGTTTGACCCCATTTCTCCTTCAGAACTGCCTTAATTCTACGAGGCATTGATTCAACAAGGTGCTGAAAGCATTCTTTAGAAATGTTGGCCCATACTGAGAGGATAGCATCTTGCAGTTGATGGAGATTTGTGGGATGCACATCCAGGGCACGGAGCTCCCGTTTCACCATATCCCAAAGATGCTCTATTGGGTTGAGATCTGGTGACTGTGGGGGCCATTTTAGTTCAGTGAACTCATTGTCATGTTCAAGAAACCAATTGATGACCAACCAATGATTCGAGCTTTGTGACATGGTGTTGTGGCTTCAGAAATGCTTTGCTGCATACCTCGGTTGTAACAGTGGTTATTTCAGTCAAAGTTGCTCTTCTATCAGCTTGAATCAGTCGGCCCATTCTCCTCTGACCTCTTGCATCAACAAGGCATTTTCGCCCACAGGACTGCCGCATACTGGATGTTTTTCCTTTTCACACCATTCTTTGAAAACCCTAGAAATGGTTGTGCGTGAAAATCCCAGTAACTGAGCAGATTGTGAAATACTCAGACCGGCCCGTCTGGCACCAACAACCATACCACGTTTAAAATTGCTTAAATCACCTTTCTTTCCCATTCTGACATATTGTTTGGAGTTCAGGAGATTGTCTTGACCGGGACAACACCCCTAAATCCACTGAAGCAACTGCCATGTGACTGGTTGATTAGATTCTTGCATTAATGAGAAATTGAAGAGGTGTTCTTAATAATCCTCTAGGTGAGTGTAGGTGACACAATTGTGTAGCATGTTCTTGATTAGTACAGTTAATATCATAACACATCTTACTCCGAGAACCAGTTTCTCCCGGCTCTTTTGTTACGAGTGTTGGAACTAATATTATTTCAATAAAACTATAAAACCAATGTAAAGTTTGTCCATTTAATTCCACTCAGAAAAAGGTACAAGCCAGCGCTGGGTCACAACACGTAGTTAACAGGAGGTCAGCCCACGTGTTGTGCTGCTGGTCAACACAATGCTCAAAAGGTCCTAACCTTTGGCCACACCTCTCACAGGAGGACACTTCCTGCTTTGAATCAATAGTTTTCCACTATGTGTCCAGCCAGGGGTGACCAACTGGTTCTGACTGGTTTAAACAGATGAGGTATGTAGTGGAATAATCTAGGGTGCAGTGTATCATGCAGAGAGTGTAAATAACATATAAAACAGTTATTAAAAGTGTTTCTTATTTCAAAATTCTAACACACAATAGGGCATCTTTAGGGAGTTGAATACCTTTAAGAAGCTGATCAGTTCTTTGAGTGTAAGTACATCCTCATTGGTAAGTTTAGACCAGTCTGGGCTGTCACTATTAATACTATTCACTGAGGCAGAGACTGAAGATTTTCCAAGTTAAAATAAATAACAAATGGCATATGATCAGATGTAGCCATATTGTAGTCAATCAATGGAAGCATGTGCAGCAACTGTACAAAAGCCAGGATGTAGTATGGCAAACATCACTTACATATGTAATGCTTTCAACAGGCAGGGACACCTGACTGGACAGTACATATCATGTATCATACCCCCAAACACACACACACAGGAGCAGTCACTAGTCTGCATAAATGTCAAAATACATGCTAATCTATTTACAGACTCACCTTAATATTCAGCACACTCACATGGTGTATATTCATTTAAGATGATAACCTTCCCCCATCATTACTTCAACTTCAAGCCCAATAGCCCAGTCCACCCCAAGTCTTAGCACCTTAAACATTTTATCATAGTTCTTTCGCCAGAAAATAGCAACTCCACCGGGAACTCTGCCTTTATTCAATTTAGAATTAAGATCAGTAGTGTGCTTGCCAGCCCCATTAAAGTCCTTGTGAAGCTCATTGAGCCTATCAAGGTCCTGTTTGGCCAAAAGATCTCTTGAATGCACAGCACATCACAGGCTTCTTGTCCACAATAAACGCTGCGCTTTATCTCCTTCGCATAAGACACAACAGAGAAAGTCATAATTGTGAGACATATTCCCACCTCCAGGGTTACGCACTTCATAGTAGTGACGTATGAATGTCCCAGCTGGCCATAGGTCAGGATCACACATAACAGTAATGTCATTGCACTCAGCTGTAATGTGGAACAAACTGAAGCGGCTCTGAATCAATGCAATCTTCTTACATGTGACTGGCTTGTTGTTTAATTTCCATATAAGATATTCACGGAAAATGGCAGGTTCAAGTGTGGGGTCAAAACGTGTATCAAACAGACTCACCAGTTTAATTCTTACCACCTGGATGCTGCCAGCAGTGCAAGTGCCGGTTATGCCAGATACTTTCTTCCGCTCTCACCACACGGGCCTCGTATAGCAGAAAAATTCTTATCAGCTTTGAATTTCCTGGTAGATGCATGACTTTCTGCAGGCACGTTATCATATACTTATTCGAGAGTCTTCACTGGCACACCTATGGCAAGCCAAAGCCGTTGTACTAAACCGGCGCAAAATACGCTGTTAAACCCGAAAACGCATGCAAAAAGCGGCTTTCAAACTGTCAAAGCGCCATAAAAGCGCGTTATGCCATTTTCTATTGTTCCTGAATTGCTGCTTTTACGGCGTAAAAGGCCTGTTCATACCGGGGCGAAAGTTATTCGCCGGCGTTTAACGCCTCGCGACTAAACAATGGGGTCCAATGTGAGTGTTCAATGTTCAAAACGCGGCACGCGTAAAGCGTCCAGTTTTTAAAAACGCCTCGGGTTCGTTTTTGGTTTGACGCGCCGCGTCAAAAACTATATGACCAATAAGATTAGCGCTTTTGCTCACGTGTCTGGAGCTTCTGAAGTTACAGTAAAACACAACTTGGGGTGCTCAAACACAAAACGGTTTTGCCGAGCACACGTAACGGCGAAGAAGATATCGCCAAGTAGCGTCTACACTGCCAGGAAGAAATAAGATGAAGAAGATCCAAGGCAAGATGAATGTAGAGCTGCTGGTCTCGTTGGTGTTGGAACACAAAGAACTTATAACAAATGTGACATCAATTACAAAAATGACTTGCTCTCTTCTTCTGAGTGAAAAGCGAGTGTCAGAAGCGTAAAGTTGCGCAGCACTACCGAGGTTAAAACGAGGTATCACATGCTCAATTTGACCAATGGGCTGCGGAGAACCGTCTCTCAGCAGTTCCAGCCTCGCTCAGCCTCCACAATACACACAGAGACGGAGGAAGAATAGAGACAGAAAACACAAATAAATACATAGAAGTCTGGTTTAAGTTCTCAAACAAGTATTTAATATACACCATTAGTGATATAAACATGAAATATATAGTATTTACATGACTAAACTGAAATGGAACAGACTGGACCAAAGTGGGCCAAAGTAGGCCAAAGTGGGCTTTTGGAAAGCTTGCCTAGTTTGTCTGTACTAAGATCTCTTGAGTTTTATTCTGCTTCACATTATCAGTTTAAAACTTTGCAGGAATAATGTTAACATGTTTTATTTACATTTTATGAAGTACAGAGTGTTGATGGCAGCATTGTAAAGAGTTCATATCATAAAATACAGTTTGTTTGTTTTTAGGCGAGACAAAAAAAATACATTTTAGCTGTGTGCCATCTTCATTTTCTCTTTATTAGTAACACATATTCATATGATAACACTTTGTAACAAATCTCCACAATGTTTCCTTTACAATGACACCAAAATTATTCAAATACACCTTATGGTTGCTGAAATATAGTCATTTCTTCATGGGAATGCATTTTTCGAGCAGTGGTCTTGAAAATAGGCATAGGGGTTAAAAAGGTTTGGTGTATTTGAGGGAAGACCTGGGGACTTGATTTTTGTTAATGATTTGCGAGCATTGGCAAACAATCGATTCTATATAGCCGGAAAACTAACGTCATGGTCCATTATGCACAACGGACCAGGACCAAGGAGCCTCAACCGTGCTGCATTTGAGCTGCTTTGTGGCCAAAAGCCTGACTTGAGTCAAGTTGAGGTTGACATTTTTGTTGACTTGGAGTTCAGGAAAAACATCAAACAGGTAAATAAAAAAACAGGGAAACAGGACACAATAGCTTTAAAATTTTCAATAGTCTGAGAACTGAGTTTTTACTAGTATCTTTGTATTTTCAGCTCAAAAGATGCCAAAATGAAGAGGAAATGCTTGCCATTAAAGAAAAAATTGGGGATTGGGTGGCAAACAGTGGGGTGCCCAATATTTATGCTACTAATTTAAGTGACCTGCAAAAAATTCAATATAATATACTTACTTATAATATCTTACTTTCTGCATCATCAGTAAGATTTTTTTAATAATTTTTATATATAATATAATTTCCAAATTTTATTGTTTTAAAGTTAACATTTCTATTAATTGAACTTTGTTTTTGTTTTAGTGTTGTCATGCAGGCAGCAACAGGAGGGAAATGGAGGAGGAGACTATGTTCCTCTGGGGATGGTGGCTGATGCCCATACAAGGTATCTTTCCTAAACCAACTGTTATGTTTATTTATGGAATAAAATGTAATTAATGTATTCATTTTAACAGAGGGAGAATTGGACATTTCATTGTTTAGGGAATGTGTCATTTAAGATGGGGCTAAAGCTGTCTTCCTCCATACTGTATGTAATCGTATACAATCATCACAGGGAACCTGAATGTACATGTGGATAATGTTTGTGACAGAAATGCTGAAGGACTCTGTGCTCTCCTTGTGACCTTTGGTCTTTCTCAGCTCGCAATTGGTTCCAGGCTGAGGAAAACTTTCTCAAGTTCCAAAATAAATTAAAAACTTTTAAAAGAAAAGCATGACCAGCTATACATACATACATTGCAATGCCATGGCAACAGCAGAACACGGACTGCTCTCTTGAATACATTTGAAATGGACCAATCAGATCTTGAGAATCGTTCTGGCCATGTGATGTCATCAGAATTCTCTGACTCCTGTGACACATGCAGCCTTACCCAGCAATTGACCACCAGAACAGTTTTCTGTGTGAATAGAGGCAGAACTGAAGAGAAGAAGGGAATTTATTGTGACGGCTGTGACTGCAGTGACACTATCGGTAAAAACGTATATATTTGTTTACATAGTTGCATATTGCATAATTCATAAGAGCTAACTGAAAAACAGGAAAAATACCACAGCATAGATTTAAACGTTAAGAAAAAATGTCAGCTAGCAATATGTTCAAAGATAAACAATTGAACGTCCCCAATACAAAAAATCTTATGAGTCAGATTAAGGAGAAGGAGAGACTAATCTCTGATCTGATCCACCTAAAACCTGAGTATGAAAAACTTAAGCATAAACTCAACCAGGCAACCATTGATCTCACCAAATCAGAAAACAAAGTGTCCACATATGAACAAAAAATCAAAAATCTTGAAGAGGACAAGAAAATGTTATGTTCAGAAAAAGAGATTTTGCAACACAAATACACAGAACAAAAGGGACAAACTAAATATGAAAAGGACCAAAACAATAAACTCATGGAGAACATTTCAGAATTAAATGATGGCATGAATCAAACCATGAAGGCCATTATCATGTACAAAGAGGAGTGTACACACCTCACAAAGAGACTCACAGAGGCTGCTGTTGTTAAAAAAAAATACGACAGGTTAACTCTGAATCATACAAAAAATTAGAAGAACTTGATCATTGTAAAAAGAGCGTCGAAAATTATAAATCCAAGAATATGGAATTGCAAATCAAATACAAAGACCTAGACATGTCCAAAACAGAGGCTGAACAGGCCACAATGAAAATAAGCTTAGAGTTAGAAAAAGGCCAGGCTCAGATCAAACTTTTAAAAGAAGAAATAGAGAAAAAAGACGTTGAATTAGACAAAGAAAGAAACAAAAACAAACAATTAGAACATAAAAAAAAATATTGTTTATTTGAGAGAGAAGTTAAAAAAAGAAGTTGCATTTGTCAAGCTCATTCAGGCAAAGGATGAAGATATAATACATCTTCATGCTGTGGTAAAAGAATTAGAGAACTCACTAATGAGCGAAAAGCTAACAGTGGCAGCTCTAACTGGAGAGGAAAAACTCTTGGCTTGCAATTTGTTCCAGGCTCAGGAAAACTTTCTTAAGCTCAAAAATGAATTTCAAACTCTAAAAGAAAACAATGACGAGCTCACCACCGTTGTTCATGAGAAAGAATCAGAGCTGGAGAAGGTTGTGTCCAAAAATGGGTCTCTGAAATGGAGCTCTTGAAATACAAGATGCAATATCAAGAAATTAAAGAAAGCAGAGAAGTGGACAGTGACCTGGCAGAAAAAGAAATACTTGTTCAAAAGAAATGCAACACCAAACTGAAAATGGACATGGATCAGCTTACAAAAACTGTTGAAATACAAAGAAATGAAATCATTGGCTTACGCGAGAAAAATCCCAATTGGAAAACGCGTTGTCCACCTCCGAAACTGAAAAGTTAGAACTCAAAAATCAACTTGAGTCTCTTTACTCTGAGTTGGAAAAGAACAAGATTGAGTACGCTTTTAAGCTCCAAAAGGTATATAAAAATCTAATGCATGTCAACAGGCCCAAGCGCGAGATCTATTTCCAGGATAAGCCCTCAGGTAATGATCCAAATATAATTCAACAGTGCAATCAACAGTGCATAAAGGAGATGGAGAAGTTAAAAAACGATAATGAGGTTCTTAAGCTAGAGTTGAATAATAAACTCCAGAAAATGTACGCCTACAAAAAGTTAGAAAACGATAATGAGGAGCTTAAGCTAGAGTTGAATAATAACCTCCAGAAAATGTACGCCTACAAAAAGAAGTACGAGACAACAGAGGAGAAGTGTAAGGCGATAAAAGGTGAGGTTTACACTTATAAAGGCCTTTTCGAAAAAGACAGAGAAGAAAACGAGCGTTTGAAGCTGGAGGTACGCCAGCTAAAACTTGACCTGCAAACTCAAAAGTCTGTTCAATCAACCACAGCTAAATCAAAAAAGGAGCCGGCAAAAGAGACAGAAATAGTCAGAACCTACCGACGGCCACTTCGCAATCTGCAAGGAAAGGTTATTAATGGGGGTAACCCTACTTCAATCTTTCCATCCAGAACATCTTTCAGTTAACCTTTCAATTGAAAGTACCCCCAAATTTCAAATTCATGCAAAAGCTCAAATCATTCCCATTTATTTAGAAGAGATGGTACCAACAGTGTCTGGTTGCCTCCTCTAAATTCTAAAAAGTAGCCGCAAATAGAAGACCAGAAAGAAGATTGTCTTTGGGGGGGTGCTTTTTCTAGGTGTCTATTTTTAAAGAAAGCAGGGCCTAGCATCACCCAGGGGCCCTAAATGATACAAGGCTCAGTCCTCTACCAAGAAGTGGGCACCCAGGCAAAATGACACCAAGAGCACAAGAAAGAATCAGCTAAAATTTGTGTTTTGTGTAAATTTGTGCTTTGCTTTATTATGGACAATAACTGGATTTATGCAACATAAAGCACGCGTCAGAAACAGACTAAATTCCATCTGCGTCCCTACAATATGTACCAACTCTTTTTAGTTTCTCCTGATGTATTGAACTAACCTCTTTTTCTTTCTATTCTCTTTTAATTTTCACTAATTTTATTGCTTCTTCACTTGTAATTGCAATTCCCATCATTACGTCTGTGTGTACATCCAATTTTTTTAAGTAAATAGACCCTTCGTTCATGGATTATTATCTCATTTGCTCCCACAATCCAACTTCAATTGAAATTACTTGATCTTACATAAGTTTCTTTTAACTTGTTTCCTAATGGTAGAGCCTCTGCTCCAGCTGTATGTACAGTATATATATATATGATTAAAACTAGCACACATCTACTTTGTTCAAAACCGGTACAGTCTTACTTGTCGCCTACATTAATTATCATCAAAATTATTACTAAATTCAGAAGCGTTCATCCATTAGACAATACAGTTAAATAATAATGGTTACCAGTCCTCAACTAACCAAAAAAGCAGAACTAACTAGAGCTCTGACAAGACGACAGCAGCGTGTCTCTGAGCTGCTCACAGAAACAAGGCAAGTAGCTGCTCACAGACAAAGCTGAACTCTCACACTGGCTGTCCAGAACTTAGCCCGATAAAACAATTGTAGAGAACAAATTGCCCAAATTACCTGTTTGCCCAGTTTTAAATTTGTTCAATGAGCAGTCCGTTGTTAACAGCAATACAAAACCAATTCATACAGTTTATCTGAGTTTCACAAACTCCTCTCTCTGAGCGTTACCATGGAGATCTAGACAAGTCTTAACTCACCACTCTCTATAAGCTCACCTGATATATGTGTATACCAGGTGAGCTTTGTAAGCAGCTGTTGAATTACTACTGAAGAGTTTTATTCATCCATGCATCCATCCATCCATCTTCCACCGCTTATCCGGGGCCGGGTCGCAGGGGCAGCAGTCCAAACTTCCTCTCCCAAGACACTTCCTCCAGCTCTTCCGGGATACCAAGGCGTTCCCACGTAGATCAACCACTAAATCGAGAGCTTTGCCTTGCAGCTGAGCTCCTTCTTTACCACGACAGAGCGGTACATCGACCGCATCACGGCAGAAGCTGCACCGAACCGGCTGTCAATCTCACGTTCTCTCCTTCCCTCACTCGTGAACAAGACCCCAAAATACTTGAACTCCTCCACTTGAGGCAGGAGCTCTCCACCAACCTGAAGGGGACAACAACCCTTTTCAGACTCGGAATTATTGTCTCGAACTTGGAGGTGCTGATCATCATCCCAGCCGCTTCACACTCGGCTGCAAACCCTCCCAGTGCACACTGAAGGTCCTGGCTTGATGGAGCCAACAGGACAACATCATCTGCAAAAAGCAGAAACGAGATCCTGTTGTCCCCAAACCAGACTCCTCCGACCCCTGGCTGCGCCTAGAAATCCTGTCCATAAAGCTAATGAACAGGACCGGTGACAAAGGGCAGCCCTGCCGGAGTCCAACATGCACCGGGAACAGGTCTGACTTACTGCCGGCAATGCAAACCAAGCTCCTTCTGCGGTCGCTCAGGGACCGGACAGCCCTTAGCAAAGGGCCCTGGACCCCATACTCCCAGAGCACCCCACAGGGCGCCACGAGGACACAGTCGAATGCTTTCTCCAGATCCACAAAACACATGTGGACTGGTTGGGCAAACTCCCATAAACCCTCCAGCACCCTGGAGAGGGTATAGAGCTGGTCCAGTGTTCCACAACCGGGACGAAAACCGCATTGTTCCTCCTGAATCTGAGGTTCGACTATTGGCCGCATTCTCCTCTCCAGTACCCTGGCATAGCCTCCCGGGAGTTTCATTCAGTAAAATAAAAACATATAGAAGCTGTCAGAAATTACAGTAGATCTGTGAAGATATCATCACAAATAAATCATAATCTAAATAATTAATCCTTTCTTCTGTTGATATTTTAAAGTCCACTCCACAGTTAAGCTTCATAAAATCTAACTTCAAATACATCCCATTATATTGCCTTGACTTCTTCATTGCCCCTTTGATTCTGTTTCACAAAGTCTATCCTACATATCTCAAAAGTGTGGTGTAATATTTCTATGTGAAGGGTATGTTTTTGTGTGCTGAGGTTATTATTCACTTCTGGGGGGTTTATGTTACTTATCTTAGGATTTATACTTATGCATGGATGAGGATATGTTATGATAATACAGCTAGGACCATGGGAAGGTAAAAGAGAAAACATGATGTCAATAATGTATAGTATAAATCATGATAAGGTGGTTGTGCAAACACACACAGGGAAAATTTACTGGACAGGACAGAGAGTCTTTGTCTGGAGAAACCAGGTTTCAAAGGAGGAAGATAACGATGAGGAGGGGTCCTCAAAGCCCTAACGAAATAGACATAAATAAACTGTCATGTGAAAACTGTATAAAAGCTTGGGTCTAATGTGTAATCTTCAGTAGAGCAGGTGTGTCTACTCGGGTCCTTTATTGTGTTGGTTGTGAACAATAAAGACTCTATGGCATCGAAATGTTGGTGCGTTCATGACTTATTCCATCTGATTGTGCCAAAGACTGAGAGGTCAGGTTTTTGGACAAAAGCATAATACATCTAAAAATAACATTAAATCTTCTTCAGTTGGTTAATGGTACATCTGATCTTGTTGTTTTAGAAATTAGCACCGTTGTTGAGTAACCATTTCTTTCCGCTACGTATAGATGGAACTTTTTTTTGGAGCTGTTTGCATACTTTCTTTTAACACAGAAAATGCTCCTCTGACTCCTTATTCAATTTTAATTGAGTTTTTTATCACTTTGGTCTGTAGTTTTTAATCAGACTTTTCAAAGAAGCTATTAAAACACAAAAGTTACAATTCACATTCTGCTATAGCCTGCTATTTCTAATTGTTATGTGAATTGTACATCTCCATTAATGTTATATATTATGCTCTCACTCCTGCTCCAGTTCATATGCTTATCCACACACAAGTATGACTTAATGTCTTCAGCTATATCTCCTATTTGGTGCCAGGCTAATCCAAACAATGCACTACATCTAATCATTGTCCAGGGACTCTGTCCTGTACACTTAGTGACACACATCTATGACTGACACGTCAGCTCAATACACATCCATCCACGACCCTGGAGCTGGGGCATAATGTAAACCTATAAAGCTTCATGTATTGTTTACACCTTTAAGCAAAACCTTCCACGTACCATTGTTCATGTGTGTCCGTTTTGCTTCGCTTTGCAAAGATTAAACCTGTCTATTATTGTCAAATCATATGCCGTCTCCATTGTCTGCTCATTTAATCTGTAAACTAAAATTCTCTTAACATTTGGGGCTCGTCCGGGATTATCAACATCTGCTGTTTCTCGTAGAAAGTGAAACTGGCGTGCACGGAAGAAATGCACAAAAAAGCATTTCTTTATAAGTTCTAAGATGTTCCATCATTACAGGCCAGACCTTCACTCTCTGTGTGTGAGACGAAGTGACGATATCTGAACTAAAAAAGAGAAAAGAGCAGAGAGACGATGAGAGACAGAACAGAAGTCTGGCTGCGGAAAGACTGGACCATTCGACTAAAGTCAGTTAAAACAGCTGTTAATTTTTTTTGATTTGTGATTGCGAACCAAAAAGCTTCCGGAAGTAGTGTTCGGGTTGCTGCTGCTTAAATTGTTTGGTGATTACATGTCATCTATCGTGAGAGTATTTCCATGTAGTTACTATAACTGTAGGAGAACGCTGAAGCTGAGATAACGTCTGAGAGACGAGGAAAAAGTATGTGTTTTTGTCGAGAGCCTGCCTTTAGAGGTGGATGGTGAGATTTAAACTGGATGTTTTGATGTTAATCTATGGTAAAATTTGCAGATTTTGCTTTAGTTTAATAGCATTTATCCTAATACGCCACATTCAAACGTCTGGCCTAACTAGTAATGTTGGTAAAATGTAATACGGGGACGCACAGGTAAATTCGAGTATGGACTATTATCAAGATTCTTAGCCTAACAATTTTAAAGTGAGATGAATAGGTCCGGAGTCTATGTGACTTGGTATAAGCAGGCCTGCAGAGAATTGTTCACAGTGTGACGCAGTGAGATAAAGGCACTTTGACACTTTCCACTGATCAAATTAGCGTGTGCCTCCATCAGTGCCAGTGTTAATTTCGTTGACGAAATAATTTCGTCATTATTTTCACACAAATATTTTTTGGACTAAAACGAAACGAAAACTAAAAAGAAGTCACTGATGGAGACTAAAACTATAACTAAATTGATTGACATTATCACAACGAATAAAGGACGAGACGAAAATAGACTCTGACGAAAATCCAATTAGCAGACGGGACAGATGAACAAAGAACCAATCCGCAAAAGCGGAACAGTCGAACACACTCGGTACAGTAGGTGGCGGTATGCACCGAAAAAATTGGTTGCGACCCGCCATTAATACTAGAGAAGACGAAGAACAGCACAGACCAGGCGAAACTGCATGAGAAGAAGAGAACCAATCAGAGACTGACTTATTTGACTGAGCTCCTGGGAAGGCGGCATTCAAAGAGCGGCAAAATGTCCAAAGCTGGGAGAAAGAGAAGGGGAGACTTGTGGGCTCACTTCACGCTTGACGACGAGCAAAACAAAACAAAGTGTGAAGCATGCGGGCGATCATTCGTGGCAAGAACACAACCAATTTAAAAAGACATTTACAGACGAGCCACCGGACATTTTCTTAAAGGTAAATTCACAACAATGTTCTTTTGTTTATTGAGCTAAGCAAAATTGGAAGACTGCAGTGGATAGATGTTGTAGCATTAAATATTACGTCCTGAAAAGTACTGTAAAATAGCCCCTTCTTCAAGTTCGATGGGAGCACCATACTAATACGTAATATTATGCTATATACATTTGATTAATACTAATGTTTAGTATATTTTACATTGTTCTACTTGTTGACAATATCACAAATATTTCTAGATTAGTCATGTGAAACGTGACTGTTTACATCCTATCATTATACATAGTAATCTAGCAATATTGTGGCATTTAAAACATACAATATTGCTATACAAATGAATACCTTATAAAATCTTTTTTTTTTTTATCCACCAGCTGCCAACTTATTAAATATTTACTTTTGTCACGCTTTTATTTGCGTTTAGTGCTTTAATATTTACTGCTTGCACAAATAAAGTGATTGCAATGAATAAATAATATAAACATATTTAAACTATTTTCCTTTTTACGCCACAGCTACACAAGTCTCCTGATGAAGGTGGTGAACCAAGCGCAAAAAGGCAAAATGTCTAATCAAAACATTGCAGAAGCACTGTTAGGTACTACAAAGTACAAAAGCAATGCCAGAGAACAGCAAGTAAAAGAGGAGGCTATAGCAAAATGGATTGGACGGTCAGGGTTACCACTGACTACAGTAGAAGATGAGGACTTTATTCTCATGATAGAAGCATTTGATAAGAAGCTGACAGTGCCAAAGAAAACAAAGATAAACAATCTGATTGAAAAATACTATGATGAAGAAATGACAAAGTTTAAGAAACGACTGGGTGGTGCTCGTAAAGTGTCAATTGGAATTGACCTATGGACTAAAAAGGGACTGTCTGCATCATTCCTTGGCATAACTTGTTGCTTTTTTTGTGTTGATCAAAACAATCCAGAACACATCCTGCTTGCTCTTGAACAAGTTGCCCATCCACACACTGCCCAGTCCATCAAGGCCTGCGTGGATAAGTGCATGCAGGAATGGGGCATTTCAAATGACAAAATTCTGACTGTAATAACGGACAATGGTAGCAATATGGTAGCAGCATTTAAACACACTACTCAAGAAGAAGAAGAGGCTAGCTCAGATGATCAAGAGGACTCCCGAGGTGAAAGTGATTCAGAGGAGGAGACTGAAGACCATCGGTAAGCCACTTTTATTCATAATTTCATTTGACAGTAAGTTAATGTTTTACCTCATTTACCTGATATGTATTTACTTTATTTTTGGTAGCTATCAAAACATGGAGATGGATATGGAGAGGATGCCTTGTGTGGTTCACACGCTGCAGCTTGTAGTCCACATGCTAAACAAGGAGGCAAGTGTGACGCGAATCCTTGAAAAAGCACGATCAATTGTGAAGCTCTTTCGCAAGTCATCTGTTGCAACACAGAAGATTTTGGACAAGTGTGGCCTAATTGTTGTGAATGATTGTCCCACGCGCTGGTCAAGTACATATTACATGATTGCACGACTCCTCAAAGTTAAAGATCCTCTTTGTGAAATAGCAAACGAGATGGGGTGGGACAATTTACTTTCTAGTGAGTGGCAGAAGCTCAGCTCATTGCATGAACTCATGTTGCCTTTTGCCGAACACACACAGACACTTCAGAGTGACACGATGTCTATGTCACTGATCGTCCCTGCAGTCTTAGATTTGCATAGCCACCTTACTGATTTTGAAGAAAACAATAGTCATCGGGATTTTGCCACTCTAGCACGAAAAATGAAAGTAAATTTAAACCAGCGCTTTGCCTGGGTATTGGATTCATCATATGAAAAATTCTCTCCACTTGTTGCCGCTGCTTTCTTTCTCAACCCTACTGTGTGTGATACTCTCCTTGATGTGGCTGATGACAGTGTTCAGGAACTTTTTAAGCAGGCAGAGGGGTATGTGGTCCAGTGCACTCGGAGACAAGAGACTCACCCTGATGATGATGTGGAGGAACTGAATGGACCAGAGCCTGACCCTGAACCACCATTCTCCTCCTCATTGCAGCCAGTCTTCCGATTTCTGTCCAAATCCCGCGCAAAGCCTAAACCGAAGTCATCCACATGTAGCATCAGGCAGCAACTAAGCAAATATAAGGAGGAGCTTTCACAGCCCATTACTTGTGATTCAGGAATCCAGTTTTGGCTTGGGAAATGTGACACATTTTATCACAGCTTGAAACCATTAGCATTAGATCTGTTAGCAATGCCGGCTTCACAAGCTTTTGCAGAGAGAGTTTTTAGTGTCACAGGTGACCTAACCAGGGAAAGCGCAACAGAGCAAAGTCACTTTAGCACGAAGTGCTTTCTTGAAAATGAATAAAGGTAAATGAGTGTTACTATTCTGTGGTTGAATTGCCAGCATTGTGGTAGCAAGAAGAAAATGTTGTTCAGTGCACTTTAGATTCGAAGTTAAAAATGTTTGCACTTATTGTTCAGCTCAGCTGTAAGCTTTTTATTGTTATTATTTTATTTTATTTTATTTTTATTGTTTACATTACCATGACAGTGTTTGTTGCTGCATAAAAGCTTTTGAATTGAAATAAAGAGACTGTTGTGTTGACATAAAGTTGAATTTGTGTTTTATATATTTTGGTTGTTTATTTTCTATACCAAACTTATAAAATATTGTAAAAAATTGTCTAGTAAATCTGTTATTGATTTTAGTCTTATTTTAGTTGACATTGTTAGTTAAAATAACAAGCAATTTTAGTCGACTAAATACCAAGCAATTTTAGTCGACTAAAATACCAAGCAATTTTAGTCGACTAAAATAAGACTAAAATTAAAACAAATCAGATGACTAAAACTTGACTAAAACTAAAAAGAATTATAGTCAAAAGACTAAAACTAAAACTAAATTAAAATTTTGTGTCAAAATTAACACTGATCAGTGCAAACTCCTAAGTCATGTAAACCCCAAAATCTATACATCAAATTAAAGCTTAAAGTCTCATCTTTCAGACTATATAAACCATTTTAAGACATTAAAACCACATATTTGACACCAAAGCCCGTTTTACAGACAAGCACATGGATGGAGATTGGATTTGGTCTTACCTTTGACGGGTCTATTGGACTCAAACCGCTACAAAATCCCACAAACTGGGTCTCATTCTGCTCATAAAGGTCCAGGGAATAATATCCAGTAAAATAATTAGGTCCAAAAGATATGGTAGAGCCTCCAAGGCACAAAACTGCCAAAAGTATTCCCTACTTGAAGTCAGCTGCGATACTTTATGTAGTTTCTTTTGTAAATAAAAACATCATTCCTTTTCTAAAAAGCTAATCAAATGCTAGCAGGAAGTGTTAGCATTAGATTGACACCTTGTTTGGCCAATTGAAAGGGGTTTTGGTCAGCCTTTGACCAATGAGAAGACTTGGAACTCCACAGATGGATGAACGACTACGCCCCACTTCAACGGCTTTAGTTTGGGCTAGAAGCCTCACTGAGCGTCCTCAGTACTACAAATAGACAGCCAATGAGCTACGGTTTACGGAGATACCAAACACGGCAACTTTTTTTCAAAATTCAGGGTCTGGGGTTCCTCGCATCAGAGAAGAGGAGAGGAGAGAGAGGCAGCTGCGTCATCTTTTGAGTTTTTATGAGTAAAAACTATACTCTTTTATATTTTACATATTATACGTAATAAATAGCATCTGTTTTAGTTGTTTTATGCATTTTAGACAGGCAGTTGAAGAAAAAATAATAATGAGAAGTAGAGAGAGCCAGCCGCAGCAGGAGGAGGAGGAGGAGGGGGATTTGACACCTCTCTATTCTCTCCTTTTCCCCTTTTAATGCTGTTGGAGCCTTGAAAACACTAAATTGCAGTGCTATGACCAATGTATATAGTTTGCAGTGTGTTTTTATGTGTGGATATTATTCAAAAATATATATTTTTCCCAAAACACTCATTTTGACTATTTTCATATGTAAACATGCCAATTATTATGGAATATTAATTTAAATAACTAATATAGTTACATTGTGTAAAAATTCAGGTTCCTCTAGGTGTAAGCTTTCAGAAGAGCCCTCATTGAAGTCTGTGGGTTGAAGCATTCAGAACTTATTACACTTTTTCCAAATGTGTTAGTTTGATAAGATGAATAAATCATTGTAGTGGAATAAAGCGCCTAGATTAACCAACATTAAAACTGCTGTAAAATACTCATTTTTACAGATATTCTTTTCAAATTTGAAATGTGAGTAGTCATCCAGTAATTATTTTGGCCCACAGTGTGTTTTAGTCCTCAACTACCTGCTGAAGCTTCAGACACTTTTATTTTCACTAAATTTTTTAGGCGAGCACACAAAAAGTAATTTTTTTTGTGTGTTCCAAAGTGTATAAAATTTTATCAGTAATACTTAGACAGATTCTGACTGCTCTGAGTGAAACTAGAGATTGTTACCTTTACAAAGAGCCCACACTTGTAATTAAATACCAGGGGGTTCAATAACAGCAATCATTTTAATTTGGAGAGGTCCCATTACACAAAATACAGCGAAAATGACCGAAAGGATGAACAGGTTAAAAGCCCACAGAAGTAAGTGGCTTTAATGAAGTTTATCTAACCTGAAGGTTAGTGAGTAAAAAGTGTGGTTGAGAGTGTGATTGAGACTCAACTGTGGATTGAATGCATTTATTTGATTTTATTGGAAGTTGATTCAGTCTGAGTAATGAGATCGAACATTAGTCAGCCTGAATGTGAAAAAGCCTTAACTTGTGAAAAGTTAATGCAACAGAGTGACTGTGAGAATTTGATCCATCTGAATAAAAAATAGCAAGCGAGATATGGATTTATGTAAATTACAAGTACCTGCTTGTGAGGAGTTAATTAAGGAAAAATAGTGACAGAAAATCTAACATTGTGACATATTTGTACTGTTGATTCAACCTTAATCTGATAATTCATCCATAATTTGATCCATCTGAATAAGTAGAACTACGTAGAAGTGTTAACTGCAGGAGACGAGAGAGAAACAAAGCCCACGAGTGAGGGGCTCATATTGAGAATAATATAACGTTAACCTAAAGTGAAAAGCTAAAAGTTGTGTATTAGAATTAATGTTGTATGAATGGGCCATTGTTGAATGGATAATGTTGAATGTCTAATAGGGGAAACCAGAACAAAGGTTTAATGGTTGTGGCGTGTAGAAAAAAATCCAAAAGAGCTTTTGAATTATGACAAAGTTATGAATAGTCTGTTAAAGAACAGATAGTGTATTACGTTTGTGTGACACAGCAGAGATGAAATTAAAGATTTGACAAAGTAAGTCCAAAACTGTGAATAAATTATGAAAAGTGCATAAAAGACCTGATGAAACTGACAAAATATATATTTTTTACAAATGTTTCCTCCTGTGAGCCTCTGGGTCTCACGCACCCGCCTTCCTCAAGCAGCATGCCGTCTCTCAAGGTCGCCTCAGAACAGGTTCGTCCCACAACTGTCCACTCCCGCCACACTCCTCCACACTCCTCCAAACCATCCGCTCCAACAAGGCCTACAAGATGGATCTGACACAGAAGCGGTAAGATACAGAAACACATTTTGAAAATGTAATGTAATATGCACTAAATTTAACAAAAAGAAAGAGGCTTTTCTCAATGACACAAAGCCTGAAATGAATACTGAATACTGTTGTATTTCTCAGAGGAAAATGCACAAATTCCTATGGTCACTGGAGCGGGCGAGGCCGTGAGAGGTGGGGGCAGAGAGGACGACATGTCTGCGGAGGGACAAGGAACAGAGCAAAGTGTGGAGGCGTGAGACCCAGACCCAGGCAGAAGCAACACTGAGCAACACTGAGCAACACTGACCATCACTGACCATCACTGAGTGGAGATCAGGAGTTAAGTCATGTACACACACCACATGACACACACATAGTGCCACTTAAAACACACACAAAGACAGAACACGGAAGTGAAGACAGAAGGACAAGGACAGGTGAAGAGACAGACAGGTGAAGGAGAGGTGGACCACAGAGTAGAAAGACAAAGACAGGTCAACAGATAGAATGAGACAGACAGGTGAAGAATAAAAGGGAAAAGAAAAGTGAAAAGCTAATACATTTGTATGTGATACAGGAGTGTGTGGATCAAAGATTTTAAAAGGAAAAGATATAAAACCTTGGATCCTAAATAAAAGTATTACATATATATGTATATATATATATTAGTATTTTGCAAAACAATTGTATGTATCTAGTAGCACAAGAACTAATAGAGGTCCTTAATATAGGTGTGGTTCAAAAACACTGTATGAAAATGGTCACTGTGTAATCAGAATAATTTAAAAATGCGTCTTAAAGTTGAATTGCGAGAGCAAATTTATAAAGATAATACAAAATTATAGATATTTGGGCCATCAGCTCACATATAAAAGAAAATAATGTTACCAGAAGAAACTAAATGAACAATTATGTATTTCTCTGTTTTGGTTCTGACAAAGTGGAGAAAGTAGAATCAAAACGAGCACTGTTTTGATTTACAAAGAAATGTGTCAACGCAAGATAGCGCCACCCTCCCTTTTTCTCACGTCCGAGCAAAAGAAACATTTTTTTGGTTGTTTTGTTTTGGCTCAACCTAAAGTGTGGAGCCTTTACATTAAACAAACCTTTTAATGTTGAAAAATGTTGGAAATGTCAGTTACAGAAACAGATTGCACTGATATGGAAAATAAAGTTTATGAGACGTAATTAGTAAACCGTCTGAACTTCTGACAGGTCTGTGGAAATGAATATAGTCCACATTGTTTTAGATTTAGTAAACTAAACGACAAAATGAACAGCCTTAAATATTGTTTAAGAAAAATATTGTCTGAGTAATTAGAAAAACTGAAATGACAGTTATAAAAGACAGAATAAATACTGGCCGAGGGTTTTGAAATGGGACTTTCTAATAACGGTATAATACCTGACACTAAAATAGATGCTGACGAGGGTCATCTTTACAATAAAGTTTAAACTGCAATGTAAATTTGTAATCTGGGAATTAAAAACATATCTAACTTAAAACTGTCAAAACAATCTTGCAGGATTGGAGGTGGTTTATTTTAAAAATTTGAAGTTAAAGTGTTAAACTGAAAAAAATAAAATAAAAAAAAAGGTTAAAGTTTAAGAGCATAAGACAAAGTGCTCACTGGGTTTAATCACTGCTTGAAGTGATATTTTTAAAAAGTTTTGATTTTTTTTGATGAATCTGATTTAAATGTTGGAACATTTGGATTATTGATGATTGTGAGAATTAGAGACTAACACAATATTCTGTCCTTTTGAACAGGATTGAATAATATTTTTGGTTTAACTTTATGGTGCGTTCACACCAAACGCGAATTAAGCGTTAAGCGCGAGTGATTTACATGTTAAGTCAATGCAAAGACGCGAATTGACGCGCGTGAAAATCCTGCGAATTAGGCGGCGCGAATGCCGCGAATGACGCGATTCGCGCGAATTGGGCGAATTGGGCGTCGCGTCAAACGCTTCATTCGCCCGAGTTAAAAAATCTGAACTTTGGCGAAAATTCGCGCCGCGTTAACCAATCAGGAGCTTGCTCTAGTAGTGACGTGAAACGACGGAGGCGGACCATAGAGGCAGAAATCCAAAACAACAATAGAGGACAAAAGTTATCGCTGCAGCCTGTGGGATACGAAACATTTTTGTAATTTTACAGAGCCGGGAATCTTAAAGGTTCTTGCTCAAAGGAAAGTGTGTGGGGGGTCGAAAAACTCTTTGTTGCAAAAAACTACATTTAATTTATTAGAGTCGTATATATTGAGCCACTAGCTAGCTAAAGCCGGAGCTAATTTGCCGTACTTTACAACTAGTTTTCCACTGACGACTTTGCGTGTTTATCCATTGAAAGAGTGCAGAAAGAGCCTGATGAACATGTATTTAAGGGAGATGGAGAAGAGAAGTGGGTTAGGGACAAAAGTGGAAGTACTCTGCCGTTCTGTCTTTCCGCGACCCCTAGTCTTCCCACGAGAGACCAGCGAGACTGGTCCGAGGATTATGACCACCCCGAGGACCAGGGCGAGACAGTAGCAGCAGGGCATTCAGAGACAGAAGTGTGGACAAGCCACACAGGGATATGTTTTGTTTGTGACTGGTGTAATGTTCAAATGTTAACTTCTATAAATATTTAATAATATAATTTATATATATTCATGACAGAGCTGAATTTTGATGCCAGTGAGCCCATCCACATCTGCTGCTGTCTCCACAGGTGAGTACAGGTAATATATACATATCATACAATCATTTACAGTTAATGACATACATAGCCTCTTATATTCACATACAAACAGAACCCTGGAAGGTTTGTTAATGAGTTGATAATGTTTTTCTGCCTTTTTATGTGTCATTTCATACAGTGCAAGCCCCTGAGAAGACCTCCAAAGAAGAGCCCAGAGAAGAGCCCAGGAGAAGACCCAGTTCAGAAGCTCTCCGAACACATGCTGTAGCTCCAGCTCCATGTTCAGAGGATGAGCTCTTCTCTTGAGTCTGGTCCCTTCTCTGCAGAGGTTACTGTCTTGGACGAAATAATTTGTGAAATACCAAATACATACATTAATTTATGATAGCAGCACAGCTCTGTTTCATTTGTAACCCACCGTTTAGTTTTTAAAATGATGCAGCTGTGACTGCAGGAAAAAAACTGACTCTTTGTTCTCTCCTTCACTTTAGGATTATTTTATTCCTGCTCAGAAATAGTGCATTATGTTTTGTGTATAGTTTCATATTTCCATATATATTTTTTTAAATAAATGTTTATATAATAACCAAAGGTTTTGATGTGTGCAAATAATCATCATGATTTATATGTCACAAAAACATTTCAATATTTCAGAGTGATTTATTTATAATGAAATAGAAGAAAGTTTATAATGTTCAGTGTTTAAGACTAGAATACTTATTCATTTTTATTATATCCTATTGCAAACACATCTACGTTAGTACAGTAAAAAATCAGTTATGACTGGACCAGTGTGTGGTATTAATGAGAAACAATGAGTCAGATTCCTTTTGGAGGCTGGCTCCATTTATTAAAGAATTAAACACAAATAAGGGATGCATCACAATGTTTTAAATACAATTTACAGTTTTATAGACATAATACTATATTGACTGTACTGATAAATGTTCAGAAGACTGTAGTTGACCACTGATTAATTACTCATAATCACACCAAACATTGACCAAACACAGATGGACAGACTTGAACACAGCGTCAGTCGTTGCTCTCCTGCGGGAAAGCCTCGCACCGACTTGGGACAACAGGTCATCGAACAGGGTCTGGCTCAGTGGGAAATACCCATTTAAACCGGCCGTCATCCTGGCGCAGCTCCTGGAGAAGTTTGTGAAACTCATGGAGCTGGGTCCGCTTCTGAAGCATCCGATAGAACCTCGCACAGCGCCGAACGGGTTCACACAGTTTTTCAGTCCTCCAAAGTTAATAGAGCACCGCTACTCTCGACAAAATCCATCTTAACCAGTCTTCAACGAGACCGAAGGCAACCCGCCTGGCAGAAGCCCCTCCCATGACGCGAATTCGCGTCTGTTGTTGAGTGAATTTCACGCGCGAATGAAGCGAGTAAACTCAAAATGTGCAAGCGTCAACTACGCGCGAATAGCGCGATTTATTTGTGCAATTCGCGTTTGGTGTGAACGCAGCATTAGAGGTGTTTATGGAGAACACTAAGTGAAATCTTTGGAAACTAAAGATAAAAGGTTAAATCTTAGCATTGTTTTAAATTAACATCACTGACTATAACTGAGTTCAATGTTGGTGAATCTGAATAAATAAAGGGAGACGTGGGTTTGAGTAACACTTAATGGGTTAAGTTTCTGTTTAACGTTGAGTGAAGGGAACTCTTTCTGTAGAGTCTGAGGCAAAATTAGTGAAAACGTGAAAATTATTAGGAATGGCTAAACGTTTTAAAAATGCTGCAGTTAAAATTAATATGAAAAAGATGCAAAAACAAAATGGTTTATTGTATTTATTGAACAACTGGTGTTAAAACTGAGTTTTATAGAAACAGTGTGGAGCAAATCGATACTGAACAAAACCCTAAAGAAATTGTTTATTATAAAAGTAAATACAGAGAAATTTACACAGAGCTTTGTTGATTTTATGAACGGTCTTTCCTTTTAAACGACACAATGGTAATGGAGTTTTGGAGGAAAGCAGTGTGAACAGAGGCTTTGTGGTGTGTTTGAGCAGCTGAGAGAGACTGCCCGATTACAAGGTTAACTCCAGAGGTAAGGCTCTGACCCAAGAGTTTGTTTTTTTAGGAATTTGTGTCTAAAGGAATTAATTTGGAGTGAACAATATTCTGAGGATTTTCTAATTAGATTTTGAATTTAAAGTCTTTGGTTAAAAGTTTGTGACGATAGATCATGAGAAACTAGTTCTGATCTATTTAAATTATTAATGTTGGCATCAGCTGAATAAAATATTACTATAATTGCAGATGATAGTTACAGTTACAGGTAAAGACCTACAACTGTGGTAACTAAAACTAAATGGTAGCTAAAATTAAAACTGAACAAAATAAAGTTTTAAATATAACAGACACAACAGTGATGCTATTTGGAAAACATAAAAAGACAAACAATTAGAAATGATAATTGCTGGACTAACATTTTAAAATGATCAATGGCACTGGCCTTTCATTTTATGAGTTTAGGTTTATTTTTAATTTTTTTTTGTTTTGAGCCATGGTTTTCCCAAGTCCCAAAAAGAGAAGGAGAAGAAGATTTAAACTAACTGTATTAAAGTGATGAGGCTATAACAACAGTGTTTAATGCAGTAAAAGATGAGTTTAAAGAGTAACTAAACCCTAAAACAACTTTTTTAGTTAATGATCTGTATGAATGGGGCCTTATTAGTGCTGTCCATTGATCTGACTAAAAGTTTTGACAATTGAGTATAAAGTATATTAATTTTAAAAATATGGTGTAAAACCATAGACATACATAAGAAAGGCTAGATGTCTCACGGCGCAGTCTCTGACGGCATCACCGGCGGCCATCTTGAAACAGGCAAGCTTCCTATCGGACTCCATGGTACCTGATGTAAGGTGAGTGATCTGCACGAACATAAATACTTTATCTCGCTGAAATCTTGACGGATTTACAAAATGTTTGATTTCTTACAAGTTAATAATGTGGCTATAATTCTGGATGCGTGAACATGTTGAAATTGCAGCTTTTCTTTTGAAAGACGACTTAATCGTGCAGCATAGTTGTGTATCACGGCTAACGTTACCTGTGCAAGTTATCAAGGCTGAGACCACCATCGAGCTGTTCAGTTATAGTTTTACTGACACCAATAACGATTTTATGACAACTATTTTTTATCTATATTACAGTCATTGTGAATGTGTCCTCTGCAACAAATGAATAAATAGACTTTTGTGTAATTATTCCATATTTTGTGTAGTAATTCTATATCAGAACCCCTGATATACAATCCAAATAGTCTACAAGAAACTTCAGAGTGTTACCAAGAGGTTACCACACAGTAAGCCTTTATTATGTAGCCTATGTCTATGTTTTGGGTAACCAAAAGTCCTATGGGGAGTTTCGATAGGGCATCTTACAAAACGCATGAGCATACCTTGGCAAATCAATGGTCTAAAGTACTCATATTTCATTCTATATTGAGCTGCTTTTGTACACAGCTTTACAAGACCTGGTGCTTGGGCTCAGTTGTGTTTCTAAAGTCATATCAAGAGACCTAGAAGCTGAAATGTGGTCAGATGAGATGCTTGTTATCCAACAGAAAGAAAAAACAATATTCTAGCCTCTATAACTCTGTGCTAGTACTTCACATAATTATTCTGATTGTTTCCTAAGAAACTACAGGGTCTCAGTTTTCTAAAGAGGTCAGGCATTTGATGGTAGGCAAAAATAGCTGGGAACAGTGATCTCTGAAGTAGGCGCAGTGCAATGTCAAGGGAAAAGCCTAGTAAATGGCCCAATCCTCAAGAAGTTAAAATAAACATAATAATTCAAATTATTTTATTATAATATTAACATTATAAAAGTGTGTGTGTGTGTATAAAGATATATATATATATATATATATATATATATATATATATATATATATATATATATATATATATATTCATTCATTCCTTAAGCGTGTGTATATTCATTGCATCTCTATGTTCTGTTCAATGTTATTTTCATATGGAAGTCCATGGTTATAATCATAAGTATGCAGTGTCATAAGTATATCTCTGACGTTTATAACAAACTAGACTGTTTAAAAATCGGTAGAAAATTTAGCAAGTTATGGTTATTTAAAAAGTACATGCACCATTAAAACACAATGTTACGAGTGAGCAAGCTGCCTGTGACAAGATGGCCGCCAGTTGCGGACGTCGACCTCCATTGGCCAACAGCGCGGACGAGACATCTAGCCTTTCTTATGTATGTCTATGTGTAAAACCGTCTAAGTGCTGCCCCCTTCAGGTTGAACGATAATTATTGTAGTTGCTAAAACTGTGACGTATACTGGCTCGACTAACGGCTCACGACCCATGACCCCGGCACGTCACCCTTGGCATTGTTTACTCCTGGTATAAAAACATCTTGTTCTGTCAAAACCCGTAGCCAGTCAGCGTATATTAGCATCTAGTTAGCATAGCCATTTATATAGATATTTAGATTATTTCTCATAGCCTAGACAATTAAATAGCACAGCAGTTAGTTCTTAGTGTAGTATTGTTATAAGCATAGTTAGTTAGTGGCACAGTATTGCATCAGTTAGGATAGCTTTAGGTTAGCATAGATTTTTTTTTGCATTAGCTTTATCTGTATTTAGTGTGGTTGTTAGAATGGGGCGTAGGTGTAGTGTTGCTGTTTGCAACAGCACTGTTGGACTGCATAGCTTTCCAGCAGACTTAGAAATTAGGAATAAGTGGTTACATGCACTTGGCCTGGGAGACCGAGAGTTACCGCTGAGAGCTGGAGTGTGCAACCTGCATTTTACGCGGGATTGCTTCTCTAACGCAATGGAGGTGGAAATGGGCTTCTTCAAAATGCTCACGCTAAAAAGCACTGCAGTGCCAAACGCTGCTCCTCTTGCACGGACTCCACCACTGCAGCAGTGTCTTCAGGTAAGTGAGCATATATTTATATATATATATTTATCCTATTAAACTAAAATTAATTCATCAGTTTGTCATATTGCTAGTTAGATAAAGTATGCTAAACGTTAGCTTCAGCTACTCCTGATACCGTGGCGCTAACGGGTCTGTCGCAGACTAGTGTAGATACTCCCTTGTTTCTCAGCACACACACAGATATCTAGCATTACTATGTTATTACTCAATATTACGTTAGTCTTTTCTCATACTTTGCTGTACGTGTATCAGTGATGCAGCACTAAAGAAGCTTTATTTTTGTGACTTTGGACTTGGCCAAACATACGTCTCTTGACTCGTGTGTTCTAACAGAGGGCATTTTTACGCTGTCTTGGATAGCTGTTTTGGACTTGTGCGTTTTGTGTAAAGCTTGCTCATTTAATTAAAAGCAGCAAAAATGCGCACTATTGTTGTAAATTGCATATTGCTGCTCCACGAGGCAATATGTGACTGTTTGTGTTTGGCCATGTCTTATTTGAGATTCTTCGCTTTGTGAGAACATTTGTGTCACTAATATTTATTTATTGCATTGTAAAATATCTGAAATGATTGAATTTAGGACTATAATTCTAAATAAAAACGCAAATGATTATATGTTTTAGCTTAAGATGACCAGAGAAGTTGGGTGCCAGACAGAACCAGTCAGCTCCAGATCTGCAGGTGTGCAGGCTAAGGTGAAGCCTATCAGGAGAAGCAAATGTGAGTTTGAATACTATTGTATTGTACTGTACTATCATATAGTCAAGATGATTTAATGTTGTTTTGCACTTTTAATGCTTATTGATAACAAATTTATTATAATTTGCACAGCCACCCAGGCCAGAATGCCTAACAGGAGTGTGTGGTGTGACACAGGCACACTGATGGAGTCTTTCACAGAGTGTCCCAGGGCAACCTCTACACCAATAAAGAGGAAAAGATGTGAAGTGTCCACTGATGACTCAAGCTACCATCCAGATGGAAGTGAGAGTACTATGGACTGTACCAGGTAATCCGTTTAGTCTCATTAGGTTTTTCAGTTATATTTGACTGTTTCTAAAAAACTTTTTCTTTTCTTTACTTTTACATAGCGTCTTCAATGAAGTGTTACCACACAAACATACTAAGTACATAGTTTATGAAGATAAATTGCTGGAGCTTTTAGAAAATGCCCTGTCTGCAGCTGGAGTTGTGCTGTTTCACAAACAACCATTGGGACACTTCTCCAAGTCAAACAGCACTGTGCTCACTGCGAGTATTCCAGGGACTGGTCGAGCCAGCCAACGGTAAACAATATACCAGCGGGAAACCTACAGCTTTGTGCAGCTGTTCTGTTCACTGGCTCATCATTTTGCCAGACATCAAAGGTGAGAGATAATATATGGTGCCCTTATGTTTGCACACCAAGTCATTTTATGAAGATGTCTGTTTTTTTTCTTTAGTTCTTAGATGCTTTCAAAATCAAGGGAATCTCTGAGCAGTGCTTCCACAAGCATCAGGCCAGACTCCTTATTCCCACAATAAACTGGCAGTGGAAGATTGAGCAGGATATCTTTATTGAAAACACCATTGCTGCTGGGGCTGTGACTCTTGGTGGGGACATGAGCTGATTCACCCGGTAATAAATAACTTTTTTATGTACATACATACATACAGCAGCTGCTGCTGCTGCTACCGGGCTTTGTTGACTAAAGTGCAAATAACAATTGTAGGACATTCAGCAAAATATGGCAGCTACACAATGATGGATCTCAAAGCCAATGTGGTCATAGACATCCAACTAGTCCAGGTACTACACAATGAAGTATTTTGTTATGTGAAAAACTATATACTGCGCATTGCTCTAAAGTACTTTTGAGTTTGCAGAGCAATAAAGTCGGAAACAGCCAACGAATGGAGAAGGAAGGATTTGTAAGAAGCCTGTCTCTTCTTGAGCAAAGAGGTGTCGTGGTCCAGCCCTTGGTGACCGACCGATGACCGACAGGTGTACAGAAGTTCATGAGGGAGCAAAAAGGACATTAGACACTTCTTTTACCCTTGGCATATGGGAAAGGGTTTTGGTGTGTGTGTGTATGTGTGTATGTATATTGCTACATGTTTACTTTGAGTTTTATAGCTGATTTACAGAATTGTGTAGTGTGTAAGTCCAATTATAAATGCTTCTTTAGAAGTTCTTTTATTTTATTTTTATTTTATTTATAAAAAAACATATTCAAAAATCCAGTGGGGGAAGAAAACCTCTGTATGGTCCTTCTTCAGGAAACTCTTCCCTGATCCTGGTCACAGCGCAGGAAGGTATGACCACTCTTATGTGTTGGCCAAGGTACCCCCAGCACCACCTCATGACATTGCAATAAGCAGAGGAGGTGCACGTGTATGTTGAAGTGGAGGGTAAAAAAAGATTTATAATAATATTGATCTTTTCATACTGGAACTAACATGTTTGTAAGTGTATCTTACATTTCACCAAATAACGAGATAAGTGCCATATACAGCTTGTAATACATAGGGGTTTAGAGCTACTGGCTCAAAGCCTGGATGGGCTGTTATGCAGTCTACTCCACCAATCTGGTGACACCTATGCATTACCTATAATATGAGAATGCTTACTTTTACTACTTTGTTAGGATTTATTTATTATTTGATATGTGAGGATTGTGGGTTTTGTGTTGATTACTTAGTAAATGAATTAAGTGTACTGAACAATCTGGGTCTTGTGATTTTTCATAGCTATACCTTGGGTATCTCCTACAACAGACATTCTCTCCCGGGACAGGGAGCTGCAGTGCCCACAGGTGCACCTGTTGAGACAATAATTTCTAACTAGATTTCAAATATTTTTTACTTAATTATTAACACTACATGCCAAAATCAAACTAAATGCATAGGTTTGCAATTTTTAAAAGTTCGTTAGCCTTTGCTGAGCATTAGCCTAAATTAGCCATAATGCTAATTTTTACCACTCCGACACTGGCCCCATTCTCTCTTGTGCTGCTGCTTCGATAGCATTGCCGGTATCTGGGCTCGCGACTTGAGCCAGCGGCTCGAATTGATAAGGCTCTGGCCCTGTCTGTAATGACAATTCACCCTCCTCCTCTTCAGGTGAAGGAGGGGAGAAAAGTCCTCCACTTCAAATGACCGCTCTGTTGCAAAGCTACTTGCGTCACTCCAGTCACTCTCCATCTTTGCACTTCTCACATCTGAGCTGTCAATCAATCCGCATCTGTCTCCGCCCACTTTTCCAGCATTTTTCAAATATTGCCAGTGGGCGGAATTCGTTCTGACCAGGGGTTTAGTTGCACTTTAAATCAAAAATAAAGAAAGAAAGAAGGTTGACTTGACCGTTCTGGAGAAGATTAAAGTAGATTTTCAGCAGACCATATCTGTGGAAACAGGGTTTATCTGTGTTTCATTTTTATGGTTTTGATTTTAAGAGTTTTTATGGTTTCGTTTGACGAAAGCCTGGAGGCACTTTCTATGGGTCTAAAAATGTCAGACAACGTTCTAATTTGTTTGTTCTTTATTTTGATGGAAGCCAACCACAACAAGTACAAGTTCTGAAAATAAGATTTGACAATTAATATAGCCACCAGTAAGAGCTAATATTAACTTAGTTCTTTGAACTTATAGTCATCTTGGTTCACACCTGGAGTACACCTGTGAGCAGGGCCAGTGACAGGACGTCCTGTAACATCACTCTGAACCTGACAAACTGAGAGATCAGGGACAGGTGCAGTGCAGAGCAGAAGTCTGGAGGTTTTGTGGAAGTAAGACCATTAGACCAGCATTGCCTGCTGACCGGAAACATGTGTCCTTAAAGGATCCTGGTTTATTTGTTCACATACAATGTGACGGAGAACATCGTGAGTAGAACCTCACACCTTAGGAACTAAACAGCAGTTCCTTCAGGTTTATTCGAGAGCCCCATATACATCGACAACAGCGGTCTCCTTCAAGGTGTCCTTAATGAATATAAGACTAAAATTCAATCAGCATTGAAATTAGAATTTTACCTTTGAGACAATTTATGCAAATGTGGATTAAATTAATTAGATTTATAACTAACAAAGGTTTATGAATTGCACGAGAGATGCTGTAACTGTGAATTGAAGCTGGAGATGAATTAAAACTGGTCCAAGGACTGGACAGAACAAATAGTACTGAGCTGCTTTGAGCTGAAAAGGTGAGATCTACAACAGGATTTCTTCCAAAGTAACACAGGTCTAGTTTACAGCATAAGTAAAGCTTTTTAAGAAAGAGCTTCACACTCTGCAGAGGAACTGGAGTATTCTACAAAATAGTTACAAAATATTTGGATACAGATTTAAAATATATTTAAATCTGTATTGAGATGTACTTGTGTGGCACTTCCATGTCTTATAACTTTTGTTTGTGTTGATTTCTATGTATCCGGAGCCTGTGTCAACGCGTTTGTTCTTTTTCTCACTTAACACTCAGACTAAATATTCTCCTCTGATTGACAAAATTGTAACTTTGCTTTATTTATTTATGTTTCCCAAATACTACAGTTTGTAACATTGTGATGGAGTGTGTAGCAGATCAGTCTCCATAATTCCACACTTATCACTTCCAGAGAGGCCCCAGCAAACAAGAGTTTGCACAAAACTCCACACGGATTATAACATCTGTCTTTTATCATTTACAGACCTCCAAACTGTTTTACTAAAGACTCAGGAACCTTCTGTAAACCGTGATTAACTATTCTGCGTTGTTGACATGACCAGGACAAAACCTGGCCAGGACGCATCCCAGGTCAAAGGTGACTCAGGACCAGCACCACATCCTGGCACCATGTCCAAGGACTGTAAATCCTGAAGATAAAGGGTGTTGATTCAGCTTTACCCAGAACTTTCTTTAGCACTCAAGAAGGACGTAGGAATGCGTTTGATCACTCCAGAACCCCTGAACTTCTGATGGTCAGACACTACCCCTTGTGTTTGACCGGACAGAGAACTATTGACTTCTCCCCAAAGGATATTTTGTTATTTTAATAAAAGAATTATTTTATTAATGTGCTGTTGTTATACTGTTCTTTTCCAGGACGCGGAGTCGTGACGAGAACTCCTCATCCTAGTTTTGTTTGCAGGTTGTGTTCTGTTTTAAGGAAATGTAACAATTGTTTCCATCATGTCCTGACAAATGCCTCTGTATAACTTTGCAGTACAAGTGTTTTGCGTGTTTATGAAAAACCAAAAGAAATTGCGAAGCAAGGAATGTTTTAAAACTTAGTTTAAACACTTAAACTTTAGTCAAACTTGCCAAGGCAACACCCTTCTTCGTAAGACACGCCCCTTTTCCAAAGGTGACAAAACTGGCACGCTGCCAGAGAATCAGCCCTTCTCCCTTCTGCCTTCTCTCTCTTCAGCTTCTTCAGCACGCTTCACCCTTCGCGGTGAGCCTCACGGCCTTCTGGCGGACGGTCCAGTAGGACTGCCTCGCCGCCGCAAACCTGGGCCTCGTGGAAACGAGTTAACTTTCCTTCGTTCTAAAGACCGTGCCTGCTAAAGCGCCTGCTCTTCCCCAAAAGAGCGCGCGCAGAAGCAAGTTTTAACCAGCAAAGCAACAGCTGAGAACTCTTTCATGGACTGTGACATAACCTACACAAACCTCAACTTTTACACGGTACAACCGAGGAGAGGCCGTGTTAGTTTGGACAGCAACTGGACGCTTTTGTTCTCTTCCCCTGGGTGCACGGCGACCCCCACCCCTGGAAGAGATCTGCACGTGACGGCACCCCTGGCGTGTGGAACGCTTCATCAGTAAGTGACGAACTTTCTGGAGAACATTCAGGACGCCGTCTCGGACCACTGATATCGACCACACCGAACCGGGCCAGCACCGCTGACGACAGAGTAAGTCCGACGTGACACAACTGCCTTGGCGGCATTACAAAGTCCAAACTCTAGCCCCGAAGCCTCCATCTCCTTTTCCCGTTAAAAGTCCCTTTAAACTTCCCCAATCTAGATTAAACTGTACAAAACATTCCTGGTTTCATCATATCCTCCATGCAACTGTTTATCCCTGTGTATTCCCATTGTGTGCAACCCTTATTGTGTTTTAATGCTTTACCATGTTCCCGTCATATTATTCACCATTGTATAATCTTTAATAAAATCCCATAAAGACATTAATGTTTCCCTGTTTATATCAAGAAATGTTCAAAACAAGAAGAATTTACTTCCTTTAGATTAATGAGACCAGACTAAACAGTTTCTCTAGATCTGTCTAAAACTAGAGTGGTGCCCAAAGAAATTAATATTTTGATAAGCAAAATATTAATTATTAATTTTCATAATTAACATTCATATTAATTATTAATAAGACCATATTCACTACAAGTGTAACTCACAGCTTTGCTTAGTCAGACTAAAGGTCATCCACACACTTGATCACTGTACTCACTACGTTCAGGTTTTGTAGATCATGAGTCAGCACCAGGTTGAATTTGGATGTAGATAACTTTAGGCCTTGAGGGAGTTGACTGTAAGACAGATTCTTTCTCTTCCGTCTCAGTCATAATATGTAAAACAGAAAAGGTAGCGTGAGTCAGGAAAAGTAGAAAACATAAATCTATTACTGTAGGCCAATTTCAATTGAGGCAGGATATTAGACAGTGTCAAAACCCAGAGCAGGAACCATAGACATTTCATCATCATGGGACATTTTTATATCTACAGTTACTCTTTCAGCCTGGACTACATCACATCCTCTTAGTGATATTTGAAATACTGATTGATCTTTTAAGACATATAACTCTTAAATTTAGATATACATTTTTACTTTTGCCCAAGACTCCAGTCCTTCTGTTACTATTAATGCTACGTTAGGAGTTGAGTTTTTTGATCCCATGTGAAGTTTTAAACAGTCTTTGTATTCTTTCCAGTCCATCTCTGTATTAGTTCTGAATTCTGTGGCCATCTCAGCCAATAAACCACAAGTTGAATGATCATTTCTCCTCTGTCCTGTCTATTAACAAGGCAGTCTCTCTGGATGCAGCTCCCTGCTCACACATCCAGCACCTCTGGTATCTGATGAAGTTTAATGGGGGTTGGGCAGGACTCATCAGAGTCCATCAGGCTGTTTTTGGCCTGTCTCACTCTACTAAACTGCCCCGGACACCCATCTGTACGGCAGGCATTCCTCTGTACGGGACCCACTGGCCTCAGCTGTAGGAGATGGAGCCCTCTTCAAGCTTCATTCCGCCAAAAACTGAGCACGTCACAGAAGGTGTTTTAAAAAAATTAAAAATTTGAAAGCGGAAAAATCCATATATTAGCTGCGTCATTGTTTAAGCATCAGGTTTAAAGCGTGGGAAAAAGTTGCGGCTTATAGTACAGTTTTGAGACAATTTATACAAAAGTGGATTAAAGTAATTATATGTACAATCAACTAAAATGTATTAATTGCACGAGAGATGCTGTAACTGTTAATTAAAACTGAAAATTAGAGAAAACTAGTCCATGACTGTGCATAAGTTTCACTCCATGGTTTGTTTCTTTTGTTACATGGACAGACAGGGACAGGCCAGGACGCCTTGGTGAGAGGAGTGGACAGGAGCATTTTTCACAGCAATAGGTCATTTACCGAATGTTCAAATGTACTTTAGGCTATGTCAGCTGCCCTGCTGGGTTTTCGCTCCTGCCATAAAATACAATTCACACCCAAGCTAATATTTTGGTTTATGCTAATGTTTTATCAGCATTAAGAGGGTGAATGGTGCCGTGACCTGGATTTGAACCGGGGTTGCTGCAGCCACTAACCACTATACGATCACGGCAATTTTGAATGTTAAATGAATGTGTTCAATAAAGACATAAATGATCAGAATTTTTTGTGTATTTATTTTTAGACAAATTATGTTTGTTAATATTCCTGACTTGGATGAAGATCAGATCACATTTGAAGACAAATTTATTCAGAAAACCATGAAATTCCAAAAGGTCTTTCCTGCCTCTGTATTTAGCAACATTTACAGCAGAAGGTAAGGGACGTTGCTAAATAGTGCTTACAATAAAGTTGGCGGCAGTAGCTCAGTGGTAGAGCGGCTGTCCTACGAAGAGGCGGGTGGGTGGTTCGATCCCTCGAACCATCCCAAAGCATAACATCCCGCTTTCCCCACATACTGTTGTGTTTTTGGGCAAGATACCCACCTTGCCTTCAGTGGTGTCAACTGTAACATTGGTAAAGCCTTTTGAGTGCCTACTGGGTGGAAAAGCACTATTAAAAAAAAGCAGTGTTGATAAAACTATTTTTTGTCAAAGACTGAGAGCAGGCAGAGGAGGAGAGACAAATGTGAGTGTGAGCGGTCAATGGAGCTGACACTCAGTCAGTAATGTATTATCCCCCAATGTACACTATTTAGTGTTATTTTAACATCATCTAAAATGCTCCAAAATACATGAAAGTAAATCTATTTAGTTAAATACATTCTGAAGAAGAACTATGGTGGCCAAGAAAGCATGCAAGCTAGAGAAGCTAGAGCTACATTGAGAAGAAGCGCTGCCATCAGGAGAAGTTAAATCAGTAAAAAGGACTAGATGAAAAATGGGTGAACAGTATTTAGGAACTGTTATATAAACCTCAGACCAGAGCACATGGCACCCAAACTACAGAAAACCCAGCAGCAGCAGACAGGGAAGCCATTTTAAAACAGGTGCATTAAATTGTTTTCTAATGAGAGGGGCTGGCCAAGCATGGAGCACTTCAGGTGTCCTGGGACTTTACACCACTACACTTGCATGAACTGCACATTTGAGATCTCTCCAGAGTGACTCAATGAGACTGAGGCCAGTCTAGAACCTTCACTTTATGCTGCTGTAGCCAATGACAGGTCGACTTGGCCTTGTGCTATGGATCATTGTCATGTTGGAACGTCCAAGTACGTCTCATGTGCAGCTTCCAGTATTTTCTGATAACATGCTGCATTCATCTTGTCATCAATTTCGATCACATTTCCTGTGCCTTTGAAGCTCACACATCCCCAAAACATCAGATCCACCTCATGTTTCACAGTAGGAATGGTGCATCTTTCATCAAAGGCCTTGTTGACTTTTCTCCAAATGTAATTTTATGGTTGTGGCCAGAAAGTAACATTTTTGTCTCATCACTCCAAATGCCTTTGTTCCAGATGTTTTGAGGCTTGTCTCTGTGTTGTTTGGCGTATTGTAAATGGGATGCTTTTTGGCATTTGTGTAGTAATGTCTTTCTTCTGGCGACTCAACCATGCAGCCTATTTTTCTTCAAGTGCCTCATTTTTGTGCATCTTGAAACAGCCACACCATTATTTTTCAGAGTCCTATATTTCAGCTGAAGATATTTGTGGGTTTTTCTTTGCATCCCGAACAATTTTCCTGGAAGTTGTGGCTGAATTATTTGTTGGTCTACCTGACCTTGGTTTGGTTTCAACAGAATTCCTCATTTTACACTTCTTTATTAGAGTTTTAACACTGCTGATTGGTATTTTCAGTTCCTTGAATATCTTTTATATCCCTTTTCCCACAGATCCTTTGACAATTATTTTGCTTTTCCCATGACTCAGAATCCAGAAACATCAGAGCAACACTGGAAATGGAAAAATATATATATATATATATATTTTTTATTTTTTATTTTTCCATTTCCAGTGCTGCTCTGATGTTTCTGGATTCTGACTTTCAATCTTCAAAGAGAGGGTCAGTTCTTTATTAATCGCTTATTTAATTTGGGCTTCAGCGTTGCCTCTGTCTATGTTATTCCTAAGGATGCTCCGATACTAAATACTAAATATTTACACAATACAAAGCAGCTGAACAAAATCCAAAGATTTACTAGCTTCATTTACACATTACAGCTCTGATATATACTAACAAAACAAACTTCAGTGAGTAAGATAAAGTTTTATACTCTCACTGAAAGAGAAGACACTTGTCCACATCCTTCAGACACGTCTGTTGAGTCCAGTCTCTGAGAGGGCCTCGTGCTGCAGAACCTGATGGTATGACCTCTTTGTCAGAGCTGCCCACGTCCAGAGGAGCCACTGGCATCTGCAGAGGCGCTCTCGTACTCACTGCTGACCAAGCCTCTCTCCTGGAGCCCCTTAAAGGTCCTTGAGTAAGGGTGCCACCATAAAGCAAGATACCGCCGTCCACCAGAGGATGCTATCTGAAAACTATTTTACTGCATTTTTACTATGCAGTGAAACCCGAAAAGCCCAGATGTAACCGCCATTTTATTGCCCTGTGGTGAGAACAGTATCGGTGAATAGGGGAGCAATGGGCGGAAAACGTCCATATTTACTCCAGTCATTGCTACTGATGTGGTGCAGTATACCTCACCACTATAACCTAAAATATATTGAATTTAGTCTAAGTGCTATTGTATGTTGTACTTTGGATCACAACTGGATGTGAATTTTGTTACTATAAACAGACCAGTAAATATAACAATGAAACCAATACCAGTAATGTGACAGAGTTAGCATTAATAATAATAATAATAAATTGGATTTATAAAGTGATTTATTCATTCACTCCACAGTCACACACTGGTGGTGGAGATGTGGCAGCCATTTTGCACCTACAAACTCTCTAACCTCCAAATATTTATACACCAGAGCTGTGGCACTGGAGGCAAGGTATATTAAGTGTCATGCCCAAGGACACAATGACTGTTTGAAATGTGGGGAAAGCTGGAATCGAACCACCAACTTCCCGGTTAAGGGACACCTGCTCTACCATTGAGCCACTGCGCCCATTAGATAGGCTGTGATAACATTTACATCCATTATATCCTGGCTACATTTATATAGTTGTCAAGGCTCACGTTATCTCTGGTGAAGGTTATTGAACAAACGAGTCAATGGATGGAGGACAAACACAAAAGTATTAATACTTGTAAATAAATCCATTAAACAGACAAATTGTTTTTTTTTCTTGATAATGAAAAAGCAAATCCGCATCCTTTAGAGATAAAATTTCTTAACTTTACCCTGCCTGTTGCCTCGTACTAATATCTGTGTGTCTCATGGGGTGTGTGTGTACATGACCTGTCAGTTATAAAGTTATCCTCATCTCACCTGGACCCCTCGGCCTCCTCCTTTTACTGCTCTCTCCTTCTACACTCTCTGGCCCAGTGCCCTAACGTCACCTCTGCCACGTCCACCCACACTCTGGTTACCATGGCAATTGTGCATTTTTCCTTTCATTCATTCATTTCAAACCCACTTAGCCCCGTTAGGGTCGCGGGTGACTGGAGCCTATCCCAGCAGCTTTGGGCCTGAGGCAGAGTACAGCCTGTAAAATGGCCAGTTAGTTGCAGGGCTAACACTTACAGACAGACAACTATTCACTTTCACATTTATTCACTAGGGACACTTTAAAGTTGACAATTAACCTTTACATGTTAGAGAGCCGAAGACCAGACCCCAAAGCAGACACGGCAGTTGTGAGATTTAGAAGATAGTTTTACTGTACAGAAAATGAGGTGAAAGATTGGGCGTGGTTAAAGTATGGCGTAGTCCTGGGAAAAAGTTTGTAGACAGGCAGAGGAGACTGGAGGGAAAAGCACAAAACATAACATCAAAAATGCTTGGTCATAGATTTCTACAACTGAGTAGACATAACAATCTGGCGATGAGTGGAGGAAAACTTGGAGGCTTTATACTGTGGTTGATGATGAGGAACAACTGCCTCTGCTTGTGGACACCTCCCACCAGCTTGACCTAAAACTAACATGACCACACGAAGGAGACAAAGACTAGGGACACAAGACAACAAACACTGGGCTAAACCATAATACATGCTTTATGCCTTGAAGAAATGGAATTATTTTTAGCTGATAAGCATACGGGCTAGTACCAGCTCTGTTTACATTTTAGTCTATCTCAACAGAATGTGTACAAAAATAAATAAGTTTGCCTTAACGCTTCTGTGTTGATGCTGTATGTCGGCAGCTTTTTGCAGGTGAGAGAAAGTATTTAAGTAAATTTAAGTATTTAAAAATATTTAGTCAGCCACCAATTGTGCAAGTTCTCCCACTTAAAAAGATGCTACACTTCAACTATGAGAGACAGAATGAGAAAAAAAGACACTCCAGAAAATCACGTTGATTTTGAAAGAAATTATTTGCAAATTATAGTAGAAAATAAGTATTTGGTCAATAAGAAAAGTTCATCTAAATACTTTGTTATATACCCTTTTGTTGGCAATGACAGAGGTCTAACGTTTATGTAAGTCTCCAAAAAGGTTTTGACACACTGTTGATGGTAGTTTGGTTCATTCCTCCTTGCACATCTCCTCTAGAGCAGTGATGTTTTGGATTTTCATCTCCCTCCAAAGATTTTCTATGGGGTTGAGTTCTGGAGACTGGCTAGGCCACTCCAGGACCTTGAAATGTTGTTGCCCGGGCGGTGTGTTTGGGATTATTGTAAGCTGAAAGACCCAGCCACATGTCATCAATGCCCTTGCTGAAGGAAGGTTTTTACTCAAAATCTTATGATCTCCCCATTCATTCTTTACTTTCCACAGAACAGTTGTCCTGGTCCTTTTGCAGAAAAACAGCCCCAAAGCATGATGTTTCCACCCCCATGCTTTACAGTAGGTATGGTGTTCTTCCTCCTCCAAACACGACAAGTTGAGTTTTTAACCAAAAGGTTCTATTTTGGTTTCATCTGACCATATGACATTCTCCCAAACTTCTTCGGATCATCCAAATGCTCTCTAGCAAACTTCAGGCGGGCCCGGACATGTACTGGCTTAAGCAGGGGACACGTCTGGCACTGCAGGATTTGAGTCCCTCGTTGTGTAGTGTGTCACTGATGGTAGCCTTTGTTACTTTGGTCCCCACTTTGTGAGCATTTTAACGCCACAGATTGAGGGAGATTATAAGTGGTGTGTCTTCCATTTTCTAATAATTGCTCCACAGTTGGTTTCTTTACACCAAACTGCTTACCTATTGCAGATTTAGTGCATGTCTACAATTTTGTTTCTGGTGTCCTTTGACAGATCTTTGGTCTTGGCCATAATAGAGTTTGGAGACTGACTGTTTGAGGTTGTGACAGGTGACTTTTTTACTAATATTAAGTTCAAACAGGTGCCATTGATACAGGTAACGAGTGAAGGACAATACAATTACCGGGATTCTTTCCCCCGTTCTGTCTCTCATAGTTGAAGTGTACCATCTTTTTAAGTGGGAAAACTTGCACAGTTGGTGTTTGACTAAATACTTTTTTGCCCCACTATATTTCCAGTAACTAAAGTAATGCAGTAGGGATAATTGGATAATTCCATGCGGCACAACTGACAGCCTCTCGGGCACACATGCAGCATGCAGCAACACGGCATGCTGCATGTGCTGCATGTACACACCCATTAGGAAGACTGCCTTAAAAGGATAAATTAAAATGTTACCCCACATGGGGAAAACACAGGAAGTAAATCTTTGTATTTTGCTTTTGAACATGTTTTAACTTGAAACTGCAAATTGAATATTAACAGTTGCTGAAACTAAATTGTTTAAATGCTAAATAGATGCTCAGTGCCTGTTGTTTTCAGAGAAATGACAATAAGAAGAGATGAGTTATGACTGCATTTTTGTCATATTTGTTTAACAAATATGTTTTGGCTTAAAGTTGATGCTTTTCTATTTTAAATGTTCTCACACATTAATGAAGGAGCATAATATTCAAGATTCCAGGCTGTTGTCAATAAACATACAGGTCCTGAGCTTTATATTGATTCTCTTGATTTTGTAGCATTTTCTTCTTGTCAAACATCCATCCATAAAGATGTCTGTGAAGGTTATCAGTCAACCAGGACATCTTGAAAAAGATTGAAGTTTTCAAGGTTTCGTCTCTAATTCCAAGAGACTTTATTCTAAGATCCTACGCCTGGTTCAGACCCACCTTTTTTGTGAAAGAATCAGACAGACTCACTTCACAATAGATAACCTCCAGACCAAGTCAATTTTTTTACAGAAACAACTTGCAGCAGTAGTTCCAGGGGAAGTCTTACAGGAGATTGCCAATTTGATACAGAAGATACAACTCACACAGCACAACAAGAGCAAGGATCCAAGAGCCAGTTCAAAACGTTCCAGAGTTTCGCTAATGGACAACAGCGGTACAATCTGGACCATCCTAGTTGCAACAAGGATATTACACCAGCCACTCGGGACAAACAGGTAAAGAACCTCTTCGACAGAGTTCTTACCCAAACTGAAAATTGGTTCTCGAAAAGGGCTTAATTTCTCAGTTGCGAGGCACATCCTACAGTAGACCTCATTACAGCAACAGAATCAGCCATAAGGAACAATAAATTATCTGGAAATGAAGCTGAAGAACTGAGACTCAAGGTCACAGCTGCACTGGCTAGTGCCAAACCACCCCCTCAATATCACCTCGGAGCAAAGGAGGGCTTTGTCAGTGCTAGAGAAGTACCACAGCATCACCATTCTGCCAGAAGACAAGGGAAGATGCACTGTGATCCTGAACACAGATAACTACAAGTCCAGTATCAACAGCTTACTCAGTGCCACTACCAACTATGAGACACTGAGAAGAGATCATAGACTGTCTGCAGAGGCTGGAGAAGGACCAAGTCATTGTTCAACTTCTGAACTACAGGCTGTATCTTGGGAACACCACTCCATGTATTTACGGCTTACCCAAAATACAAAAAGAAGAAATTTCACTACGACCCATAGGAAGCAGCACAGATTCAGCCACCTACAATATAGCCAAACACCTGGCCACCATCTTGGCTCCATTGGTAGGCCACTCACAACATCATCAACTCACAGGAAGAACATAACATTAATACATAGATAGACACACAAAGATTCCAACTACACAAATGCAGCCATTTCTTGTCAGACACAAAGATCTTTCAGAAAATAAAATAAGGCATTGTACAAACACAGCAGACATCAAACATCAAACACAACAACATCAAACATCAAACATAACTACAGTTGCAGTTATAGGATAGGGATGACAGCACACGTGGTTACGTGATGGAATTTTTCTGTGGCTTACAATGAGGGAGGAGAGGCACAAGGGGGTAGAGTACAGGCTCAGACTGATGTAAACATGGCAGGCTCTTGGTTTGGGTTTGGTGTTGGGATAGCAATCCAAGGCCTCGGTGGGGGCGATCAATAGGCAGTCTGTTGGCGTGAGAATCGGATAAGATAGGACCCAGCTGCTGGCTAGAAATTTATAATTCATTATTTTGATCTTCGGTAATTTTTCCGGATCGTGATCAATCAGTTCTGGTCCTCAGCCTCAGTTGCGTGCGTCCATGTCATGGAGTAACCTTGATGTATCCTTCATTATGGTTAGAACAGAAACACTACGTAGAAGCTCACCAATCAGTTTCTAGATGATGTCCACTCTTTCTGAATGTCCTCAGATCGGGCTAAGATGTTGCGAATCAGCTCTTCGATTCTGTGCACCCTTAATGTAACCCCTTCACATTGGTTAAGACGCACAGTAGCTCTCCGGTCCGTCTCTCGGTGTTATGATCTCTTTTCTGTATGTTCACAGTCCGTGCTAAGAGGTCTCGGTCAGCTCCTCGGATTGCGCATCTCTTTGATGTACTCCTTTCAAACTGTCACCCACTTCACGAAGCACTTTTTAATTTCAGCAGACAGCGGCTGGGTTGATGTAAAGGCAGCTGTCTTACCAATTTTCCGATAGTTGAAGGCATTCCCCAGACCAATGAGCAGAAATCCAGCTATCATGAATCCAAACATACATATATCCTCGGCGTCCTCCACGGACAGGGCTTCCAAACACAGAACTCGCCAGTTCTTCCAGGCGTCCTGCGTGTAGCCTGCCACAAAAGTCCCGCCAGGGCAAAAGGGCTCCCGGAGCACCCTTCTTTTGTGAAAAATTTGTGTCAATAGCGCTCAGAGACCAGGTAATAAAGTCCATATCAATTCTTAGGAGTCCAGCAAGCAGTAAAGTCCAAGAAATAACTGAGAAAATGACGACACGAGACACTAGACAAGACAGAGAAGCTTAATACTGAGCAGATAGCAGAGAGAGCAGGGAGCAGAGGGAAGACACGTCCGCCTTGTCTGAAGTCAGGAAGTGGAAGGACTTTACAAACAAAATCCAACATCTACAACAAGACACAAATGAGACAATTGTCTCCTTTGATGTCACATCACTCCTTACCTGCATACCCACCACTGAAGCACTTGTGGTTGTAAGGAAGAGATTACTACAGGACACTTCATTATTAATTTATTATACTAATTATTTAAATTAATAAATTTAGATTTTGATATCAAAATATTCTCGCTTTAGGGGTACCACCCAGATTCATAGTTCTGGGAACTAATTATGTTAATAAGTCTCAATCTAAAGGAAGCAAATTCTCCCTAGTTTTCAAAAATTCTTAATTATAAACAAAGAAACATTTAATGTCTTTTGGGGTTTTATTAAAGATTATACAAGGTTAACAATGAATAATGACATGGGAAATGACTCAAAGGAATGATTAGGGACAAATGATGAGGGTAATTAACACAATAAAATGATTGACATGGAACAATGGTTTACTTCTTAGAACCTTTGGTGGAGTAAAGTAAGTTTAACCATTGTGTTATGCTATTTACAGGAGTTGTTACGAAGGGTAAAGGGGATGGTTAGACGGCTTAATTAAAAGGACTATTGACAGCTATTTGAAGATCGTATGGGAAAAGGTTTTGCTGGGCCTACTGTGAGACAATGTACAGTGTTATAACTCCAAGCAACCAGTGTCACGTGTTCAACTCACTCTTGTTGTTCGGTGGTACTCAGCTGTCCGGGAAGGAAAGGTCCAAAGGTCCGCTTTAGAACTTTTCACGCGGGTCCTACAGCTGATGGTTTCCAAGCAACGAGATGGTGTCACGTGTCCACTTGTTTAGCTGGCTTAAGGTGGCACCTTAGCAGAAAAAGTGCCGTTCTGTGATTGTCCTTGAGTGGAAGGCCTTTACCAGCAGTTGAGGTTAAAGTCTTTAAACAGAAGAATCAATGAAAGACTGAAAAAGTCGTCTTTTCTTGATTTAACGAGGGCAAAGTTGTTTAGCGGACTTGTCTTTCAGCATAAGGAACTACAAAAATCCACTTTCGTCACGTGGGTTACGTAGTTCAGCAGGAAAGTTTTCCAAAACAAAGTCAATGCATTCAGTCTTTAAAAAGATGAAAAATTCACGTTTGCACGGTGTGTGCTGCGGGCGAGAAAACTTGAAAGTTACGAAAGTAAAACAAGTATCGGAGATTCCAAAGAGCGTACAAAGAGAGGGTACAAAGAAGAAGAGAAGCAGAGGCGAGAGAGTCAGTAGAAGCCAAAATTCAAGAGCGTGTAAAAACAAGAGAGCGAGATTTCGGCCTGCAGGGCCTTTAGTAATCGACGCAAAGAGGGCGTGTTTACACACGTTTGGTAAAAAGGGGAGTTTTTACTAAAGTTTGGGTTTCGGAAATAACTTCTCTTTATTCCACCAAGTAAAAGGAATTAAACATATTTTAACACTATATTGCTTTTGCATTGTAGCATAAAGGCATAGGAAATGTTTTTACGATTTTGTAAATACCAAACACATATTATTCGCTTCTTGACCTAAAAACAGAATAATTCATTTTATTACACAGCCAGCTGTAAGGATGATGAAGAAAGAATTCTTTTATATCGTTATCACTCTGGAGCCTGTAATGAACAACGTGAAGGTGACACATTCAATATGATAGTCTTTAATATACACTTCAATGGACAAGAACAGAGAATTGTCTTTAGTTTCGAAGCAGAGTCGTTACTCTGCTTAACCAAAAGAGGGCAGTGTTTGATCATTTTTAGAATCCTGAAACAAAGGCATTCTTTTCCCAGGTCTGGAGTCCATCTGAATACACACTCCTAACTTCAACTGTCAATTCTGGTGCCATGGCGTCTGGTCGGCCAGAAGATAGCACCTGCATTGTACTTTGAAGTGTTGGAAAAACAAGGTTGTAAATAAAGTTTACTCCTTGTGAACTCTCTTAACAAAACATATGAACATCTGGGCCGGATTAGCAAAGAGTTGCTAATCAAATCTTCTTCGGTTTTCCTTAGTCTGAATAAACAAAGGGAAGAAGGTCTGTAAAGGTGAAAGGTATAAATCTGTGAAACTCTGAAGGGTGTTGGCGTCTCCTGGTACGAGAGACTTTACTACAACGATAAAAGACTCTATGGCATGGAGATGGTTGTGCATTTGTGAATTATTCCATACGATGGTGCATCTGAAGGCTAAGGGGTCAGTTTCAAATAATTTTACCACGACAACTCTTCAGGACAGAGCACAAGAGGTGCCCACAACCTCAGAAGGTAAACAAAAAGAACAACAACACATAGCTAAGAATGTAGGCTGTGTGAAAGTAACATGTGTTTGTAGTTTTGCTAAAAGTTGTGAGCACTTAGAGACTATAATTACGTGTGTTTGGTTTATTGCAGATTAAATAATACAGTTCAGCAGAGAGATGATGGCCATGAACCAGAATGCATAAACGGATAAATATGTAATCTCAGCCTTTCAGTTTGCTTTGCGTTGCTTTGCTGTTGGCTTTGCGGTCAACAAAAATTGCAGCTACCCGTAACTGACTCTCAACCACCTGGCCTCGCGAAAGTGCACACCTTTACAGACCTACGTGCACGTGCCTGCGCTCCCATGAGCTCCGGCCCCTCATCACCAAACTAACACCCACAAACACACACACACACACACACACACACACACACACACATACACACATACACACACACACACACACACACACACAAACACACACACACACACACACACACACACACACACCCTGCTCCTGCCCCGCTGGACCCTGCTCCTGCCCCGCTGGACCCTGCTACTGCTCCGCCTGATCCTGCTCCTCCCGACCCTGCTACTGCTCCGCCTGATCCTGCTCCGCCTGACCCTGATCCTGCCCCGCCGGACTCTGCCCTGCCCGTGTCTGTTCAACCGGTTCCTGTTCCGTGCCGGTGCCCGTGCTCGGTGCTCTGTCTCCGGATCCTCCACCCTCCGATCATGTATGGGGTGCGACGTTAGCGGGTGTTTGGACCCGGACTTCATCCTTGACACTGTTCTGTCTCTGTCCACAGAGGTTTTTGGCCGCCCGGTGTCGGCCTTTAAGGGGGTACTGTCATGTCCCAACCTCGTGTCTGTTGTATGTTTTGTAGTTAACTTCCTGTGTCTTATTGTGAAGTGTCTCACCCCTGCCTGTATGTCAGATTGACTTCCTGCCCTTGTGTCTTTCCCTCCTTTGTGATTGCTTGCTCCGCCTTTAATGTGCTCCACCTGTGTCTCATTGTGTTCCCTTTATAGTCTGTGTGCTTTCCCCTGTCCGGTGCTGGATTGTATCCTCAAGTTTGTTGTTTCCTTGTGTGTGTTTGAATTAAACCTTTTTAACCTTCTCCCTCGTGTGGGTCTGCAAATTGAGTCTTTTTGCCACTCCTGAAAAGTTGTGTTCCTGACACGGCCTTGCAGGAGAGGGAGGGAGGAGGCAGCCGCAGCGCAGACACGAAGCAGCCAGAGAAACTGAGCCACTTAAGCCTCTAAAAACTGCGAAAAAGTGGGAGAAGAGATATCACACCTTCAAACTTTGAGAAAAAATTTAAACATTTACCTATATAACATACCATATGTATCTGCACGTAGTAAACACAGTGCATTTTGAACATAAAAAACCCAAATGTTTCCAAGGTTGATAATTAGTCAGTGAGTTTCTTTGCACAGTTAGATAGCAACTTTATTACAATTTGTATTTTGTCCATAAGGGTCTATAAGTGTTATTAATAGCTGTCTACTGACGGTGATTGTTGAAAGTTAAGGTTTGTTAAAAGGTTAAGGTTTGTTTTTTTTTTTTTTTTTTTAGGGAGGAATGCAAGGAGATTTTGTGTCATTTAGATTTAGACTTTAGATTTAGAAATACTTTATTGATCCCCAAGGGGAAATTCATTTTGTGTGGATCATAAGACATTTATACATGACACAAAGATTACAAGCCACACCATGCAGCCCAAAGTTTTTTCATTCAGGCGCAATGATCTTCAGGAAAATGCAATAGAGTACTGCAAATGTACAGAAATAACAAACAAGTAGTTATAACTACAGTTGCCCTTACAACATACATAACATAAACATACAGTACAGACAACAACAGGATAACAGCACACGTGGCTTTTTTACGGGAGGGGGGGTTAGAGTACAGGGTCAAACAGATGACAGTTGGTTTGGGATAGTAAGGGAAGGCATCTGTGAGATGTTAAGGCGAAGTTTAGGCGATGCTGGTTGTGTGAGCTCAGTAGCCAAGTAGAAATTTTTAATTTTTATATTATTTTTATCCAGATCATAATCAATCAATCAGTCAGTTCTGGTTCTCAGCGTCAACGCGTGTGTCCATTTCGTGGAGTAACTTTGATGTTTCATGTTTCATTGTCAGCCCCGTAATACCACGTAGCAGCTCATGGGTCTGTTTCTAGATGTTGTCCACTCTTCTCTGGATGTTCACAGTCCGTGCTGAGTTGTTGAGTCAGCTTTTCGAATGTGCGTCTCTTTGATGTAATCCCTTCAGTCTGTCACCGCGTCATAGAATCACAGTTTCTGATAGTTTTAGGCATTCCCCAGACCAATGAGCAGGAATCCCACTATCATAAATCCAAAAGAAATACATCCTCATTGTCCTCAACGGGCTGAACTTCTAAACACAGAACTTGCCAGTTCTTCCAGGCGTTCTGTGTGTAGCCTGCCGCAAAGGTCCCACCAGGGCAAATGGGTTGTCCCGGTGCACCCTTCTTATGGGAAAAAAATTGTGTCAATTGCGCTCAGAGACCAGTTAATTAGATCCATTTCAGTTCTTAGGAGTCCAGCAAGCAGTGGAGTCAAGGAAATAAGAGAAATATAGTATGATGAGACGAACGAGACAAAGAACCATACAGTACACTGAAAGCAGGAGGAGCAGGGGAGCAGTAAGAAAGAGCAGGAATTGAAGTATCGATTTATATTTATGACCCTTGCACTATGACCCCAGGTCTTCCTTCTCGCCCGGAGAGGAGGAGGTATATAAAGCCATCTGAATAAGTGAATTTATATGGAAAAGATTTTTTAAAATAATTCAAGTTCAATCGTTTCTTATTGAGATCGGACTACTGCAGTTCTCATTTCTCTGGACTCCATCAAAAAAATCAATTAAACATCGGCAGTTTATACAGAGCTCAGCAGCTCGCTCATATTACACCTGTTCTGAAGTCGCTGTACTGGCACCTTCAATAGCATCCTCATAGAATCATTGTAGGCAACCAACATTTTTTGAATGGACTTCTTGTAGCTACACCACAAGTGTACATGTCTATACATATATACTGCCTATACATGTCTCTGTCATCTGAGAGATCACAAGTTACATAATGTCCAAGATATTTAATCTCTTTTGTGGCTTGTAGAACATTTCCACACAGATTAAACTCAGGAATAATAATAATAATAATAAACTTTATTTTATAAAGCGCCTTTAAAGGCAACTTCTCAAAGCGCTGTACAAAAACAAGCAATACAAAGCTCAAACAATAAAATAACATCAACAATCAAAGCTAATTAAAAAAATTAAAACAATAAAATAACATCAACAATCAAATGGTAATTAAAAAAATTAAAACAATAAAATAACATCAACAATCAAATGCTAATTGAACCTTTAAAAATGTCGTAGCCCTGTGCCTCCCTAAGATCAGGAGGCAGAGAATTCCAAAGGACAGGAGCATATGAAGAAAAGGCCCTGTCACCCATAGATCTTAAGCGTGTTTGAGAAACAGTTAATAAGTTGGATTGTGCAGAACGCAGTCTCCGAGTTGGGGTATAGGAAGTTAACAACTCAGATAAATAATAAGGGCCAAGCCATAAAATGCTTTATATGTCAGCATCATAATTTTAAAATCTACTCTGAATCGGACTGGGAGCCAGTGTAAACACTCCAGAACTGGAGTGATGTGATCGCAAACCCTGGTCTCAGTCAATATCCTGGCAGCCGAGTTGTACATATTGTAGTTTTTTAAGTGTGGCTTTAGAGACTCCGGCTAGAAGGGCGTTACAGTAATCTATCCTAGAGATGAAGGAATTCATCAGCTTTTCAGCTACTGAGAAATTTAGCATAGGACGTAATCTAGCTATATTTCTGAGGTGAAAAAAGGATGATTTAACTGTGCTCTGGACAAAATAATCAAATGAAAGCCTGGTATCAAAAATAACTCCAAGATTCCTCACTTTAGCTTGAGTAGCCAAGACAGAGCCATCAATGGTCAAAGATAAGGAACCAGCTTTTGAAATTTGTTGACGGGAACCAATAAGCATAATTTCAGTTTTACCACTATTCAGACACAAAAAATTGTACTCATCCATTCCTTTATCTCAGAAACACAGCCGGACAGAAAATCAACATCAAGATGTTCACCAGGCTTTGAGTGTATATAAATCTGAGTATCATCAGCATAAAAGTGATAATGGAGGCCAAGCGATCGCAACAACTGTCCAAGTGGTGCCAGATAAATATTAAAAAGCAGAGGGCCCAAGACGGAGCCCTGAGGAACCCCAGTGAGAACAGAGCTAATCTCAGACCTGAAACCGTCCATGGAAACGAACTGGGAACGGTCAGTAAAATAGGATTTAAAACACTTCAAAGCACACCAAAATCTTGTTCAAGGCGGGCGAGTAATAGACTATGATCCACAGTATCAAAAGCTGCTTTTAAATCAAGAAGGATAAGAATGGAAGTTACATCAGAGTCAGAAGCCATCAACAGATCATTAGAAACTCTGACCAAAGCCGTTTCAGTACTGTGGAATTTACGAAACCCTGACTGAAGAGGATCAAACAGGTTATTAATTGCTAGATGGTTACGTAGATGAAAGGCAGCAACCTGCTCAAGTATTTTTGCCCTGAACGGAAGGTTGGAGATAGGTTGAAAATTATTAAAATCCTCCAGAGTAGTATTTTCTTTTTGGTGCTGGGGTTACAGCAGCAATCTTTAATGCTGCTGGAACCTCTCCCATCTGCAATGAATCATTCATAATACTGAGGACAATAGGGCTCAAAACATCGAAGCAGGATTTAAATAAGCTCGAGGGAATAGGATCAAACAAGTGGTAGGTTTCATGCTTGATACCTCCCTTTTGAGACCCTCAGAATCAAGATGTGGAAAAGTAGTGAGAGGAGAACCAGTAAACCCAGATGAACAGAGAAGTCAGACAGAGGGAGCAGAAGCAACAGAAATGTGTTTGTGAACACTTTCAATTTTAGAGTTAAAAGATTTAAGAAAAGAATCACATATCTGTTGAGAAACAGGCAAGGTGGTGACAGCATCAGCTTTAAGCAGTCTGTTTATAGTTTGAAACAAATGTCTGGGGTTTCCTTGATTGTTTTCAATAGTCTGAGAAAAATAAGAAGATCTTTCAGTCTCAATTGATGCTCTGTAGTCACTCAGAAGGTCCTTCCAAGCCAAATAATGACCATTCAAGCCAGTAAGACGCCATTTACGCTCTTTTATGACATGCAGCCTTCCTAGTGCGCAAATTATCATTATACCAAGGAGCAGTGCGGGCTGAGGTAATCTGACGTGACCTTAGAGGAGCATAAGAGTCAAGATTAGTAACAAGTGCATTGTTAAACTGTGAAACTTTCTCCTCCAAAGATGTTGAATGCTGGTCACTTAAAGTGGATACAACAGAATTAGAAAAAACTGTTTGATCAATAGACTTCTACTTCCTGTTGCAGTTCGTTTTGTAGGCATACTTGAGAGATGCATCTCCAGATTAAAGAAAACAGCTGAGTGATCAGATAATCCAATGTCAACAGATGATAACTGTGATACAAATGAACCATTTGATATCACAAGATCAAAGAGCAATGAGTTGGGCCTGTTACCAACTGCAAGAAGTCAAGACAGTCAAGAAGCGATAAAAATTCCTTGGCAGCCGCAGAGTCACTTCGGTCCACATGTATATTAAAATCCCCCACAATAAGAATTCTGTGGAACTTCAAGCTCAACATTGACAGAAACTCAGCAAATTCTGATGTGAAAGCTTCATGTGATGTTTTAGGTGGTTTATAGACTGTTGCAATGATGGTAGATGGCAGAAATACTCAGAACTAGGCATTCAAACGATGAGAACAAGGAAACAGACACAAGGCTTAACTTGAATTGCAGGTTGTAAACCACAATAATGCCTCCACCTCTGCCAGATAACCTCGGAAGATCAAAGATTCCAAAACCAGCAGAAGTGATCTGATTAAATAGAAGTCCATCATTTTCTCTATGCCATGTTTCAGTTAAAAACAGAAACTCCAACTTTTTGTCCAGAATAAAATCCGATAAGAACAGTGCCTTGTTATTCACAGAGCGGACATTAAATAATGCAGCATAAGCCGAGTTATGAAATGGAGTCAACAATGACTTAATCTCCGCCCGGGTATTAGTATTAAATTACGTCGATCAATACCAGTGTAAAACAGATTGTTAGTCCTACGTCGGCATGTAGAAATACAAATAGTCATTAAATCCACAAATACAGCTGGTTCTAGACGTTGAATTCCGTAGCAGACCGTGATCTTGTTGTCGTAGAATCCACAAACACAGACCAACGCGTTGAAATCCCGTCGCTTCGTTTCAAATTATTCCATTGCAGATATTCCAGGTGAAGCACAGCAATAAAAACAACAATCGAAACAAGTAAAATGGCACCACTATTTCAATCATAGAGGCGCTTAAAATAATTTTAAAACATTGCTAAAGTAAACAAAATGGTGAGAGGAGCGGCAGCCAAACGCGCCAGCGTACCCAACCTGACCGGAAGGAGAAGAAAAAGAAGGATATGAAAGTTTTAGATTCTCTTTAGTTTTTTAGATTCTCTTTAGTTTTTAAAATCATAATGTGGCTTTCAACGGCATTATACTGTATGTTGTATTCTAAGCCATACTGCGAGCATTTAAAATCTGCTGAAGGCTTGCACTATATGGACACAGCAATACCAAGTCGTCTACATACATCAGATGGTTACACAGAAAATCTCCAACAATACAACCAGTTTTACACTCATTCAGTTGCACAGACAAGTCTTCAGTATAAATATTAAACAGCGGAGGAGACAATATTCCACCCTTGGAAACTCCATTACAGACCCTGAGTGATTCAGCGATAGAGTCGCCACATTTTCCCTGCATGGTCTGGAAGGAATACTAGAAAATACGTATTCTCAGTAGGTATCCAGAGACACCTTGCTTTGACAATTTATCAAACAATTTTTCATGATTTATCTGATCAAACGCTTTAGAGGCATCCAGGAATATAGTGGAACTGTTTGAGTTATATTTATCCAGTATTTCCTTTAGTGCAAAAATACACCTGTCCGTGCCTTGTCCTTTCTTAAAGCCAAACTGATTATCCGTTTTGTACAAATATGGTTCAAGTCTATTTAAAAGAATCCTTTCAAACATCTTTGACAATGAGCTGGCTAAGGCTATAGGCAGATAGTTGTTTATATCGCTAACTTTTCCTGTTTTATCTTTGATCACAGGGACCAAAACAATTGACAGGAGAGAGTCCGGCAGAAGGCCTTGAACCAGAAACCCTGTAAAGCAGATGGCCAGAAGAGGATACAATTTAGTGCTAGAAAACTTCAGATGTTCGATGTCACTTTGACTAACCTACTTGGAGTGTTATTCTTGAGCTTTGAGACAGCATCACAGACCTCTTGAGGTGTAACTATTACACCTCTGCATGGCAGGTATATTGCTCTTGACACAACATTTTTCAGTCTTCAACTGTCCAATTTTGGTGAGCTCGTGCAAATTGTAGCCTCTTTTTCCTATTTGTAGTGGAGATGAGTGGTACCCGGTGGGGTCTTCTGCTGTTGTAGCCCATCCGCCTCAAGGTTGTGCGTGTTGTGGCTTCAGAAATGCTTTGCTGCATACCTCGGTTGTAACGAGTGGTTATTTCAGTCAAAGTTGCTCTTCTATCAGCTTGAGTCAGTCGGCTTATTCTCCTCTGACCTCTTGCATCAACAAGGCATTTTCGCCCACAGGACTGCTGCATACTGGATGTTTTTCCCTTTTCACACCATTCTTTGAAAACCCTAGAAATGGTTGTGCGTGAAAATCCCAGTAACTGAGCAGATTGTGAAATACTCAGACCGGCCCGTCAGGCACCTACAACCAGGTGATTTAAGCTCAAAATTACTTAAATCACCTTTCTTTCCCATTCTGACATCCAGTCTGGAGTTCAGGAGATTGTCTTGACCAGGACCACACCCCTAAATCCACTGAAGCAACTGCCATGTGATTGGTTGATTAGATTCTTGCATTAATGAGAAATTGAAGAGGTGTTCTTAACCCGTAAACTGAGCCGCAACCCGCTTGCGGGTCATGCCAAGTTAGAAAAACAGACCGCGTTGTACATCCC
>JALDNG010000893.1:0-154581 GCA_024349245.1 Neodontobutis hainanensis
GTTGAATTCTAAATTTCAATGACTGTGAGATGAATGCTGATAAGTCTGGATAAATATTAAATTTAATTTTATTCTTAAATTGTTTTCGATAAGATTGCTTGATGCATATTATAAAACCCATCAATTAGACTTAGAGGGAAAATTTTTCAAAAAAATATTTTCGATGTTTTTATATTTTTAATATTCATCGAAGTTTCAACGAAAATATGAAAAATGTTGGTCACAACAAATCCGCCATTGGTCTACTACGCAGGTGTGAAATATCAATTTTCTATGCATCAAACACAAACGAACGACCAGGTGATGTTTTTTGATTAATTGTAAAGTTTGGAGCATCGAAACCAAAGGGCACACAGTGGCCTGAAAAAGAGGACGATGTATATAAATTTTTTTAAAAAGTTTCATTTGAATCAAGTTCGAAATCGTTCTAAATTACGCATTCAAAATAATCGTGGTTGAATAACGATTTTTCATCATAGCTCAACCTATAGATTATCTTGCGTGTTTAATTGGGTCCATCTCGGTATCAGTGAATCTCGATATAAATGTCCCATCTTTTGAAGATCTCGTAAATGTATCTTTCAAAACTCATTGAGAATTTGAATGCCGAAGAACTCGAAGATCTTCTAGAAGACATCAAAGTCTACCAGAAATTAGAAGGAGGTAAAAATAAAAATTTTTGGGAGGTTTAGTTCATCACTAAACAAAGGACACCACTTTTCTCGTTGATGAAGTTCTCAAACAGAAACAAGAAAATCGTAGATTTGTCAGTTTTATTCTCAGAATCCGACAATCATTTCAAGGCCAGCAGGGTTGACGATCTTAAAGACGATATTTTTAAAATCTTTAAAGGCAAAACCTACGATGAGATGGAACGACTTAAAACTCAAATTAACACCAGAATCAAGGGTAGTCACGACATTGACGTCGATTATTGGAATGCTGTGTTAAGGTATCTAACTTCAACCATGGCGAAATCTCGAATTAAAACAATATGTGACGAGTATCATTGTCGAGTCGAGCGGCTGAAGCTTAGTCAGCCACCAAGTCCCCACCTCTTCCGGTTGAAGATCTGATTCCTGAAGTTCCCGAGCTCGCTGTTCCAGAAGAGCCAAACCCATTTAAAGGTTCATTTTAAGTCTAAGTAATTAGAATATTACTGTCTGTATATTGATGGTTGTTACTCTCCATGTCCTGAGCCCTGTGATCCTGAGTTTGAAACAATTTCTGCCGAAGATGATGCTAGAAATCTCGTTTATCCTTTAAAAGAAAATAGGTTCTTGAACGAGAGTTTATTCACGACATAAGAGAGAAAGAGAGACAGATCCAATCGTTGAGAAAAATCAAAAATCCTCGGAAACAACTCTACGAGGATCACGAGGAAGAGTTTTATGAAGTTTACATCCCACCCAATAAAACTGTTTTCTTTAAGTTTGAGACCAGGAACCAAAAGACCTCAAAACCCCGAGGTTCTACAATAAGATCCATACTGGATATGAATTAGATGCAGATGTGCTGTTCCCTTTCGATGGGGAGAATCCTCCTCCAAAAATAATAACGGGATACAAATTTAATGTGAGATTTTTTGTAATTCAGTTGTTTTATCCTGATTTAAAAGACAAAGTAAAACGACCACAGTATTCGGTGGTAATAGCTTAATTAAACCAGACTCCATGTAAAGAGGATCCAGAACATTCAATCCTAACCTTCTGTAGTGGGCCTCCTTACGATGTTTGTTCATTTTCTTAAAAAGAATATCTCCTTTAAAATAGTCAACAAAGAATGGAACTATAACAGCCGGGAGGGGTTTCGGTGTCAATTTTCCAAAAATACCTTCAACTTGTGGTTTCTTTTCAAGAGAAATACAATTTAAGTAATTTCATAATTTACTTTTGAATCAATTTTTTGAATTGTTTTCAACAATTATACTTTTCATTTTTGTCAATTTCTAACTTTGTAATCTTATTATAACAGCATTCTGAAGACGATTTTTTCGATTTATTCCTCGCTTCTTTGGGTCACTCAAATAAAGAATAAGCCGATATAAATTATTAGTTACATAAAAGGTCCCCTGGTCCTAGTTTGGAGTACAAATGATATTTTGCATACGCTTAACAAGTTAGATTTTAATCACATGAGCAGGTTTTAGTTACATTTTGGTTTTTATTTTTAAACACGATTGATTCAATGACTGTTTTTACTTCTATTAATATGGTTGAAAACTTTTTATTCTTTTACATGTTTGACGCTGGTCTACAAAAAGATCATTACTTTTGATGGATGCCTTTAAAATTAGTTAATTTTTAATCTCAAATGGTAAAGCCCTAATGTTAGTATTTGTTTAAATTACTCAAGATAGTTTTTTATTCGAATACTTCAACTTTGACGTCTACTCTGCTTTAGGATTTTAATTATTTTTGGGAAAAAGAAAATCTGAACGCTGAGATTAAAAAATATTTTGAAATATTTTTAACAATTTATTGTTGTGTGGTGAGAATCATTGCTGTTCTTAATTTCTGGCGAGTTATAACCTAACATATATGAATTAAGCTGATTTATTTTCCACATCATGTTCTCAAAGGAAATTATTCAATAAATTTCTTATTCTTAAGCTCTGAGATATTAAATAATGGCGTAACTTCGACACACACGTGATAAAATAGCATTTAATTCACATAATTAAATGTCCAAATATATGAAAATCTTGAGTTTTTATGATAAAATTAAAATATCAAAAACAAAAAGTGGTATGTTCTGGTCGCCATTAAAAGCTGCCCATGTGGCCCGTTCGCATAAACCAATGAAATAATTATTCTGTCAACGTTTTTCGACTGTTTCATTCCTTTGTTAAAGAATCAACATATTTGCTTTCTACATAAATAAAATATCGTTTACAACAACACGAAGAATATTATTCAATTTTAAGCCTTGTTCCAAAGGAAAATCTATATTAAATTAAATTCCCATCAGTAAGAGTAATTTTTACAATCTTAAACTTGACTGCAAAATAATATTCATGGAATTTAATTATAAAAGCTGCTGAAAGGATGAAGTTTCGGGAGTGGTCATCGTAAGGGGTAATGTTCAATAAATCGTACCTATATTAAATCTCCATCTTTACAAGATTAATCATCAATAACAGGAAAAAATGTTATATTTAAATGATAAAATAGACAGTGTGAAATTTAGTGTTTCTAAAGGGCAAGGTATGTTAAATTATTGCCGAGAACACGCTGTTAAGGATATAACATACTATATCACATAACCTTCTTTAAGTGTATTTAAGCGCGTGCGCTATAACCTGCCATACATAATCGTGACATAAAAATTAGCGTTTTAAAATCTTTCGATATCAATGAAATTAAAGACTGGGATATCCAATTCAGTGCTTTTTAAATTTCCTTCATGTTTCCTATTTCAGCAGTTTAAAAGGATGAGAGAAAACTAAAACAAAAATTCTCAGTAAGAATAGGTGTTGGTATAGTTGAAAGATGCATAAACTCAATTTACCAAAAATGGTGAGGAATTTTTTATTATTTGCCGTGTCGATCCTTCAAAAAAGTAAATTAATGGGGTTCAATCGGTTGGACATCTTCCAAGCTATCCCTTTCCACGAAAAATAATCTTAAATGGTCCATCTTGATTGAATTCAAAATTAAGTATCTCAGAGAATTCGATAAATGAACACTTACATTTCGTATTTTATAATGCTATTGTCAATAAAATTCAGAGATTCTATAACTTCAATTATCAAAACACCTTTCCCATGATAATAAAACCAAAATTCACACTGGTATTATTGGACATAATAAACCTGTTAAACCTCGCAGATTTTTGTGTGTTTGGTTTCTAAAAGTCGCATAAAATTATCGTCTTCACGACTATGAAATTATAAAAATATTATTAAAAATTAAAATTTGTCCTTTTTAAAGATATAGATATATACGTCGGATAATTTCAACATTTCTAAGACTGAAAGCCAGAATGAAGTCACTTCATTTTTCGTTTCTTGTAAAATTAAATGTACACAAAAAAGAGTATGAGGAGAATTCTTCGAGAGTATAAAAATGTTTATTAGGAATCATAATGTATCCTAAACTTTTGTAAATGAACCTATCTATCTTGAAAGCAAGCTGAAAAAGACGAAAAGTTCCTAAGCTCAATCACTCAATCCACACTTAACGACTGTAATTTTTTCTAATTTGAACGAAAGTTAATAATATCAAAAAAATACAAAGAATAGTCTGTAAAATTTAGTGAAAATGGTGATGTAAAGAATCTCTAGCGTATGATCAACATAAATTTTCATCCTTTGTTCGTGGCCGTTAATTAACTTGAAGATCGCAATAAAATTTTGCGTATATCAAAAGTATGTTTTTAATTAGAAAATCGATGTTATGTTTATCAGAAATATGGAAATGTTCACTTTAGAGAAATACTGGTAACATGTGCGTTATGAAACAATAATTTTAATAAAAGTTCATCCTTGTTTGATTTCTTTTCACGTGTCTCTGAATTTTCATCATAAAATCATGACGATACTTGAGGTAAAACTTTGATTTTTAAATGATTTAGAAAAATAATAAATGTTTTATTTTTGATGATTCGACCGGAATAACTTTCAACAATGTCGTAAAATTGAACTTATTATGTTTGAGGAAAATTCTTTTGTTGTTTTATCATTTATTCCAGTCTGAATTTGTGTTATATAAGTCACAAAAATAATTTTAAAGTCTTAATCTTCTGTGTTAGTGGATAATGTATCGTTTAAAACGTCAATGGAATTATTTATTAATTGCTTTTTTTGTAAATATTGATGAGAGAAATCTTAAATGTAATTGATAAGAACAGTTATTATGTACGTGAGCCATCTGAAGAAGCTATGACTTTTATTTTTGCCTGTCTGAAGCTAGTCATATTGCGAGAACGAGAAAGGATGTAAATTTTAACATGTTAAGAGTAAGAAGTTTCCAACTGAACGATTTTTGCTACTTTCAAAACGTTAGGGAAACCATATTTTTCGATTATATTTTGTTATTTTGAAACGAGAAAAGAAAAACACACTTTTAAATATTCCACTTCACCGATTATTGAAATTTTATTCCATAATATTCACAAAAAGCATAAAATTATATTTTAAGATCGTGGAATTAGTTAAATTCTTGAAAATTTTTTGTTCATCTGAAATAAAAAACGGGGTTATCCAACTTATATTACTGCATTCTGATTACTTTATACATTAATTTTGCATGTAATATTCAGATATTTATCAATTTTTTCAGTGTTTATCATGTTTTGCGAGTTAATGGTGAGAAACGTAGAAGTCAACTTTCATAAATGAGTAAGCTTTCGAATTTAAAAAACGTGAAATTTATAATGAATGAGAATGAATATATCTAATTTTCGAAAAATATTAAATTTAACATTAGAAGTAACGCGTATTACTCGAAATTAAAAAAAATCATTTTACACAATAAATGAATATAAAAGAATTATCGAAAATTACCTCGTAACTGCGCTACTCTAAGAGAAAGTGTTAACCAGGGTGCTTTACTGTACATAAATTAAATAAAAATACCACACCCTGTGATGATCGATTTAAGAGAGAATGGACGTCCGGATACCTTTGTCATGGAGGAATGGCGGAAATCTCTTGAGAACTAAACTAGAATGAGAAAATCCCCACCACAGGAAAATTCAAAATCAATTTTAAAAGGAAATATAGATCTTAGAAGAGTGTATGCAAGCTGTAAATAAAGTCATTTCTCAAGTGAATGCACTGGGTAAGGATCAGTAAATGATAGAATTCAATGTCGAGTAGATAATGCCACATCTGTTTGAATGTTGGTGTCTTGAGAAAGAATCGCTGCAGAAAAAAAGCGTTATTTTAACTGTAAAATACCACTGGATTACAATTCAAGTGTTTGTCCTTAACAATTCAGCAAGGTACCTCCATCAAGTTAGTGCAAATAATCGTCTCTCTTGTCTTGAGAAGAAAGAGCGTTAAAACCTTAAATCTATTTCACTGTCTCTTCTGTCTGCTAGGGAAAAAACATTTATTGCAAACATAGTTTTCGACAGTGGTAGCTACAACAGTTTTCATCTTCTTAGATTTGGCCAACAAAGTGGGTTGCAAACTATCAAGTGATAAAAGCACAAATAAGTACATTTGACTCGAACATATCAAAGATATTAAACGCCGACGAGTTGGAAAATTTATAAATTCCTAGTTTGAAAAAAATCGAATAGATGTGACCATAGTCGATGAAACTTGTAGATTTTCTTCTGATATTCAACCATACCAATCAACCGTTGAGAAATACAATAATAAAAATTTATTTGTTGATTTTTATGAAATTTTAAATGGAAAAATCGGCATTTTGATTGACTCAGGTCTGTTTAAGGAGTTTATTGAGTCAATTGGAAATATTAACGATCACCGAAATCTTTTAAATACGCTCCTGGGCAAAATATCCACAAGAAAAATAAAATCGTCACAATCAACAACAAGCTCAAATAATTCTCTCTCGTGTTTACATTCAAGGCATATCAAAGAATATGAAACAGATTTAGCCACGATGATTATAATCAATTTGATCCCAATGTTCAATGGAAGCTTGCTCAAAAAAGAATATCAATGTAAAAGAAATTGTTACGATCAAAAGAGATGATATTAATGCAAACGAATAATTTTTCAATGCTAGCGAGTTAAGATGTTGGATATTGGAAAAAACCTTACGCATCAGGATTCTGTGTTCACGATTTATAGCAAACTGCAAATCCCCGTAAAAGATTTTCGGCAAACTTAACAAATGAAGAAATTCAAAGATCAATAAACGGTTGGATCATTTTATGTCAAAAATCATCCGACAATGACACTCTTGAAAATCTGCAAAGGTCAATTCAAGATAAATTCTGCAGAGACAACTGCATTTTTCTGGATAATTATCATGTTATGAGGGCAAAAACACGACTGAAGCTGTCCAATCTAGAATATAATCTCTGCAATCCGACTGTTCTTCACCAGAAATCATTTATTGCTAAGGTTATAATTTGTTATTTCCATCAAGATGTACATAATAGGGGCTCTTCTCAGAATCTAGCAGAAATAAGAAGGCAATACTGGATCCAAAAGGGCAGGCCGAAAATCAAATCATTTTTTCAAAATTGTAATATGTGCTCAATTCGCAACCAAAGAACGTTTGCTAATCCAGAATATTCTCAACTTCCTCTAAGCGGGCTTCAAAATGCAGCCTCCTTTACAAATGTCTAAGTCGACTACGTGGGTCAAATTATGAATAAATCCGGTGATAAAACGATCATTATTTATATTTCAATGTTTTTTTCTCATGGTTGTGCGTACGATTCACTAAGAAGTTGTTCAAGACTTAACAACTAAGGCATTCTTATGCTGTTTTCGTTGAGTAGATGTCCAGAGCGGTCGTCCAAAGTTAATTTATTAAGACGACTCTTTTTATTTAAAGCTGCTTTCAGAAATCTAAAAAATAATTCAAATCTATATTTTGAGTCAGGTGATGTCGACATATTCTTGCCTAAACATCCTATCGACTGGAAATTAGTCACAAAATATGCTCTTTGGATACGTGAATTTTATGAAACGTAAGTTAAAAGTGTAAAGAACTCGATAAAATGCCTGATTCTATGCCGAAAATTAGAGATTTATGAGTTTAATCGTTGTTTCAGATCTATCCTTCATAATAAACCGACGTCAACTTATTTACATTGACAATGATGTTCAAAATGTTACTCTAAGGCCTTGCTTGTTCTTATGTCCGAACGACATGCTAAAAACTTTTCGATGTGACTCAGACAATTCATTTAATTTTGATAAATTAACAGAATTTAAGTCAGAGTTAATACCACAGTGGGTTAAGATAAAATAGGTGCTTAGATATCTCTTTGAAAAAATCCAATTGTGAGTATTTGACTAACCTTAAAAATGCCTCATACCCACTGAACAACACCAAATACGAACTATGAATTTGGCAAACTACTCTCGTGCAAGAAAAATTAGAAAGTGATGTGCAAAAAATAGCCAAAATTATAAAATTAAACAAGAGTACTGATAGAGTTATTCACAGACCAAAGGTTCAACTGGCGAATAAAAGAACTTCAACTCCCTCAGTAACTAAGTTTGTCACTCTGGAACTTGATTTGGCTTTCCCGATTATCAATAATTTGACAGAAAACCTTTAACGAGGAAGAGGTGTGGCAAAACGAAGATCAACGAACGTAAGAATTAGATTATATTTTCTTAATTTTTGACAGGGATATACAAAAATTTAAGTATTTTTAATCAATAATTATGATCCTTTCTTGAAAATACAAACGATATCACACTATTTTACTTTAAAAATTACTGGAAAAGATATAACATTAAATTAATATAATAATTATTGTTCACAATATTTGTAAAAATTTTCTTTTGCTAGAAATGAATTCCACCTTTAAAACCTGTTTTTAAAAATGATAAAAGTTCGTTGTCAGTTTCAGAATGAACTGATCTGAAACAAAAGTCAGAGAAATCGATCATTTTCAAGATTCTATTGTGATAAAAATTGGTAAAAACGGAATAATTTTCTTTGATTTTGATAGAATTACGTCCATTTTTAATCCTGTCAGAAGCATCAGGTCCTTTAAAAGTGTGTTGATTTCTTTTTTAAGTTAATATTTACTTTTATTGTTGTTCTCAAACATGTTAACGATCAAAAATATGCAAATTGATAACTCGTTATTTTTGAGTCTACATTAGTTCATAAAATACAAATGATTTTTGTTTAAAATTGGCAGTAATAGTAAATGACTGCATTCAAACATAATATCAGGGCACTATATTACATTAACCAAGCAAACCTTAAAAATTTGACATAAATATCTAATATAGACAAATGGAGTTAGTGTTAAATACGGGTTATATGCCAGCAGTTTAATTATGTTGAAGATAGTTCTTTTTATTTAAAATAAATAAACCTCTGTACAACTATATCTGTAAAATCCAACGTGTAGTCTGAAAGATTATTTGTCATAGATTTGTCATGAGTATCATTCATAAATCGTTTTAATGGTAAGATTATACTTGGTCGTCATTTTGAGACATATATAAAGAATAGTCCGATATGGTAGAGTATCAGAGTTATGATGGTAAAAATATATCTCAGAGAGTTGTATTGATAAGTAAAGGTAGTCGTAATTTGTAATTGGACGAGTAGCATTCTTCAAAAAAGTCTTGACTAAAAAATTTCTATTTTACAAAAAGAAACACTGCTGGTTTTCAAATTCTTCTGACTTAACGATCGAGAAAAATGGCAAGTTTATTTTGAATAACTTTCGATGAAACATTTTTACCTGTTTGTAGACAGTGCATGTTATGTTTAAGACTTTATCATATTTATAATTATGAAAAATTAATTTGTCCAAAATTGTTATGTAACTTTTTAAAACGGACCAATTTTGAATTATGTTATCTTTTATAAACTTTTTAAATATGCAGCCGTGTGAATGATTTTTCGTGTTTGAAATGTCAGCAAAGCTGTTACAAGAGCTACAAAAGTTTTCTTTGATCTCATCATAGTTCAAATTCTCAGAAAATAGTTCAAAAGATCTACACCATAATAAACATGGGCTAATATAACTCATTATTTTTTGTTGTTTTTTGATTCTCTAAAGATTAAATTTCTTGTAAAAAAATTTAAATGCTTACAAATGATTTAAGGAAATAAATCATTGAAACAACAACATTTGAATATTTTCCAATCTAAATTTTAGATAAATAAGAAACATTCTTTATGCATGAGTGATTTTTTACGAATTCAGATATTATTTTAATTATTCCAAGTATCAATTTTTTATCACGGCCATACATTAACTTGAGAATAATCCAAGATGTTGCTGGCAATTGGAACTTAAATGTTAAAACGTCTAATTTGATTAGAATTTCAAGAATTTTCGTTTTATTTCGAAAAGCACATTTTGTTTCTTAATATTTAGAAAATAAAAAAACTTAAATTTTTTAAGTAAAAGCAAGGACAAAAACAAATGAAACGATATTCAACATTTTAATAGTATATGTTATGCTTCATGAAAAATTGATAACTGTAAATAGAAAATAATGGTTATATATAATACATTTATTTATTTTTGCATTTCAAATTTAAGGGAATCATTTTGAATATTCAGATTTTATGAGATTTTTTTTCTAGATCTAAAGAAATCGTGGTGAGATTTCAAATTCGCGATTTTTTATATTTTAATATATTAAAAGACGTTGTGATATAAATTACATTGACAAATAATTTTAATCTTTTTTAATTAAAATTAAGCTTAAAATATTTTAAATTAGGCTTTCTGATGAAAATTTATTTTATAAATCTTATTCGGAGTCAAAAAATTCAGGGTATTATATTCTGATGAGCTGAGTCAGTCAAAAATAATCCTGGAATTTTCCTTCATAATTCAAGATAAATTCATATTTGAACATAATTGCTCCTCGTATTTGATATAAAATAATAATAAAACTCCTTACAATTCTCACCTAGTTTTCCTTAAAATGTAAAATTTTCACATTAATAAGAATTTCACAAATCGATCAACTTGTTTTATTAAAATTTTGTCAATGTAAACAACTTAAAAGTATGTTTTGAAATGGCTTGGATCTTTTTTGCAACAATGAAATTTAATTTTCATTTTTGAATTTATAACAAACTTAAATTTACTCAAATAATCAAGTTTTTATTTTAAAAGGTATATTTGAATGTATTTTCTGGGTTTTCCACGAATCATAGAAAACCATACAAATTTTGATGTGTCAAATTAAATAATTTGAAAATGTCGACGGTCATTCATAATCATATGTATTATTAGTGTGATTATAGGAAAGGACAGCATATAACAACAAAGACAAGTATTTTGAGGAAATCATTTCAAATTATAGCTTGGGTAAAGAAAATAACACCTTAAATGACAAAGAAGTAAAGTGATATTCAGTTCAACTGTTGTATTCTTATCGAGAATTCTAGTTTTATTCAATTGTAAATTTGAAATAAACGTACAAGATATTAAAATTATCACAGAGATTCATTATAGTTCATAGCCTTTAAAATATCATCATCGGTTAAACATTAAAAAAAGTTAAATACATCAAATTTTAATCAGTTAATCCATTTTCTAATTTTTTAAACAAAAGATGCTTTTGTAAATTGGTGTTCCAATGTTAGTAAAAGTACATTTTTCAATCCGATCCAGAGATACTATATCTTTAAAAATCGGGAGAATTTTTAATTTAAAATCAGGTATGGCTTGAATAATCAACAGTGGTTTATCGAATCTGTAAGCTTAACAAGTATTTTAAAATTGGTTCTGAAAAAGTTAAGGATGAATTCACGCCATTTTAAGTTTTGACAGCTGCGTAAACCCGGTGGGTAATTTTTTTGATCAATTATAAGTCTATTGATCTAATTTGAAATAGAGAAATAGATAAAAACATCGCCTATATCAGGTATTCTATTGATACAAGAAATTCCCCTGGCTTGAGAACTCAGAGTTCAAAGCTGACAATAACTATTACTTGTAAGGAAACAATAAACATTGCTAAGCTATAATTTTCAACAATAAATTTACGTTGTTTTGTGAAAGAGTATTTTATCAATTAAGCGAAATCATGAATTTTTAAAGTTCTTAAAAAAATCGATATCACCACGTTAAAAGTCTTTCTTAGAAGAATAAATTAATTAAGAAGATACATTGAAAAAATAGCTTGAAGTTATATCTTTTACGTGCGGGCTCAAGAAAATAAATTTTAAAATTTTATTCTTCAATTTTTAATCTCAATCCTTCAAATATTCCTGAAACGAAGGGTATAATGTTTGAGACAATATTGATTTAAACAAATCATGTTAAAACTTTTAATGATCTTTGAAAAGACAAATGTTTATAAAATGGTCTTTAGCACCTAATATTCATACCTATAAACAAGACCGTATAACTTTGTAATAGTTGAATCAAAAATCCAATATCGCGATATTTTAGAGTCTTGTCTAATTTCGAAAGTATAAACTAACATTTGTGTATTTTTTTAACATCGAATTCACCAACCTGCGACATCCCACTATTTAAAAATCTATTTTTTATAATATGATTCCACTCCCGGCAGACCTAAAATAGTAAAAAATCAAATACATTTCTTAGCCTTAGTAATTCGATGATATCGAAATTCTCAAAGACTTTTTTCCAGATTAAAGACATTTTTTATTTTTTAGTTTTCGTAAAATCTGAAATACAACTTTGCGAGGATCAAATTTCCAAGCTCGTGCTTTTATTTTTAGTAATTTCGTGATACAAACAAAATATTTCAATAAATTCACGTTAAAGTCAAAAACCTTGAACTTTTTCAGTTTGACACAAAAGATCATTTTTTAGATGAAAAATCGATTCAATTGTGAATTTTGTTGAAATGTTGAATTTCACATATAAATGTGAAAACAGAAAAGACAAATCTCATCAGTTTAAGCATCGTAAATTTAAGTTGGTACTTGGTAACTCTTTCATTTTTCAAAAGTATCTCATGTTAGACATTGAGTTAAATACTAGTGAGAGATATAATTATGATTTTTACATTTTAGAGTTATTTTTCTTTTTTATAAATGAAAGAAAAGCTTTTTCATTCAAATTGACAAAAATATTTTGAAATTAAAGCTTAAAATTGCCATTCGAAATATATGCAATGAGTAGTTTGATTGATGTTAAAAATTTGGAATTCAAAATTTCATCATGAGATTTAGGTTATCTCAATTATAGGAGTGTCAGTATGAATTAATATTTCATATTTTATGTGTTCTTCAGGTTAAACTTTATTGATTTTCGCAGAATTGAAACATACTTTTGAGTGAATTAGTTAATTATATTGCCAGCTTGAGTTCCCAAAGCCAAATATTATTAAAACATAAATTGAAGGCTCAAAAAACGATTTTCTCATTTTATAAAGTTAGCTCTTTTGAATTAATTGATACAAATAATCAAGTTTTCAGAAAATCCACGATAAAAGGTTTTTGCTTTATATCGTTAAGTTTATTAAACGGCTGTTTATTAATATTTGGATACAATAATATTTTTGTTGTTTTTATTTTCGAAAAATTTTAAAATTTCGAAACACAACAACTTGGTATTTATTACTTCTTATTTTGAAATGAAACATAATTTAAAGAAAGAGTTTTTTGAGTTCAATAATATTTAATTTAGTCAGAGGATTGTGATTTTATTTTACTGTTTTAGGTCTGTAGTTTCAGACAAGAATGGGGAACGCGATTAAATACCGCATTTTAAGATTAAAATTATGGCTAAAAAGATATAAAATTAAATCAATTACTTGTGAAAAATTTTTGAAATAATACATAACGATCACAATGCGGTAAAAACATGCGCTCGATTGTGCTTCAGAATAATAACAGTTTTTATTGTGTAGAAAATCAATTTTTGACAAAAGGGCATTAAATTTTATTTAAATAAGCTAAAAATATTTAAAACGGTTGTTTTGTTGCAAAATCTGATAAAACGTTCATTTGTATCGTTTAAAGTTAAGTATTCATTGACTTGATATGGACTCTTAATAGTACTCCAACGCATTTATTTATTTTATTCTTGTTTTGATTGTGTAACTATCATAAAATATGTCACATATACGTTATTTTATTTTTTTATAACGACCAAAATTTGTCTTTCCTCATGAAAGGACAGTTATATTATTCCTCGTAAAAGAAGGGATTGGAACACTCATTCATATATTATCTGAGAACATTTTATAGTTAAAATAAAAATAGTTTTAATATGGAATTTAAACATTTTACAGTCATCTCGAATCTTAAAAATGTTGAAATAAAATTCGTTATAAATCTCGACAGATTTACAATTTCCATTTCTGAACGTTTTTCTATTGCGCGAAAAATATTTAACATGAATTAGAATTTTTTTTCAAAATAGGATCTCAACTTTAGGGTTCATATTTTTAAAAAACGAATGTTAAAAAATGTATAGGTGAGCTAGTTTGACGAAAGCTTAAACTCTATCAGGTGAATTAATCTCGATATCAGATCATTTAAAAATCATAATTTGGCGAGCCTATATCAAGTATAAAATAACTGTCAATCAATTTTTGTTGAAAATAAATTCATTTAGTTTTAGAATGATTAAAATTCTTAAATTATTAAATAGAATCACATTATTGAAATATCTAATAATATTTGATGATTTTTTCCGTAGATCAAGTTGATTTCCACGCTTTCCGAAATTTTAAAAGTAGGTATGAGTATATTTAAGCCATTCCACATAACTATGCATTTTAGTTTTGGTGATTCTGCGCTCTTCCTAAGATGGCGGACTTTTCCACATCACGCCTTTATAAAGTACTTCAAGAGCCTATCTCTGATTAAACATAAAACACTTCCCTTCTTCAATGAGGCAACCTTATTATTTTGGTGAGTTTATTTTTAAAGCGGTGTCGTTTTATCTCGCCAAGACATAAAGGGGTAATTTTCCGTACAATCTAATAATAGATAAAAAACCTCCCAATGAGCCCGTAGCTCCTCGAGCACTTATTGGACCTTAAAAATTTAGGGTGTAATGTGAAAATAAAAAAGATTTTTTAATTTAAATAAAGAGCGGCTTTTTCCTTCTATTTGTTAGCTTTTAATGAATAATAACTGTTTATATTGAAGTTTATAAAATTTTAAACCACAGCCTCCAATAAAAATCAATGAATTGTTCAAATTTCTCATTTTACCGTGGTTAAGTCATCGAATAAAAATAACAAATTTTCATCTTTAACAAGGGAAATTATTATTTCGTGTGCTCTGTCAGAATGAAGGATAAATAAGAAAATATTCTAATATGAAGATTAGGAAGGAAAAATTAGATAGAATGTGTCACTTCGTAGATAATTATTTCATGTGTAAGCTTTCGTAATGATTAGAAGGTAAACGCTCAAAATATTTATCTGGTTTCAAATTTTTTGACTTTTTATCGAAAAAATATTTTGTTATCTTCTTTATTTTCCTAGTTATTGCTTTAATTTAAAAAATTTAAAGTTTATCGGGTGAAATGCCATCTTTCATATGTATTTATATGGCGCCATTGCACTTATAATTATTCAGATAAAACAAATTTAAATAATATATGAGGAAATCACAAAATTTAGTTTTATTAATGCTTTAATTTTGTGCTGATATTCAGAACCAAACCATGAATAGGCGAATTATCAATTATAAAGATTATGAAACTATCGATATAATGGGTATATCATACTTATATTTATAATCGCTAAGATATATCCGATTCTTTGTCTCTCAAGAATGAGCTAAACTTATCTTGAAATTTTTATTTGAAAGTTTTGGTCTATTTTGAACTTTCGTGAGGCTATGACTCCTAGGTTGAGCCGTTCCGTGCTACCTCCTCTTTCGGTACATTTCACAGTTTAAATGTTGGAAATCGGGTAGTGTAGGATCCTCACCATCTCCTTGGTTCCACAGAACAACTATACCTACGCTGCATTGGTAAGATGGGAATAAATGATGCCTCTTGCTTCATTCAAACTGTGGAGGAGTACTCTCTACACCTTTTCACAATAACTAAGAAATGCCCCTTTACGTAAGCAGCCACTCGAATGCGAACCGGCCCCTATCGGTGTAAGATAACTTCCATGTTAGCCTCCTGTGTATTTTCATTTAAGATAAACTTTATTTGATACATTTATAAATTTGATCTTCACGAATAATGTGAAACGTGTAGTAATAGAGGGCGTGGAAAGAGATCAAAATCCAAATACGTTGTGGCATAAAGGAAAAACACGTGTTTGCGTAAATCTGCTGTCTGCCATAAGGATAAAAGCTTAATTTATCTATTTTATCGACAGTTGAAATGCAAGCGATTTCATGGATGAATGTGTGTTGTTTATGATTTTGAGTTAACTTGTCAAAGTGGGAAAAATCAAGGCATTTTAATCTCTATAACACGTAAATAGAAAAAAAATATCCGAAAATTTGTTCCATTTTTTCAGACTAGTACTCAAAATAGGCATCAACCTCTACGTGGCTTGACGGTTGACTCAAAGCTAATAATTTTAACATTCTTGATCAATTAGGCTGCTTTGATGGAAATAATCAACAATAAATTTTCTGCACATGTTTATAAAAATCTTGATTCCTTGAAATTTTCTCTTAAATATACTTTAAAATTCGAAATAACCTTCATGAAATTTTTTCCGAGAAATGATTTTAAATTGCAAAAGCTTTAAAATTTATTTAAAGGAGTTTCTGACAGCTTGATAATCAAGAAAATAAAGCTACCAAATGGAGTTAAAATATTTTTAGAATTTAATCACTAAAATTGTATCTAAAGAAAACAAATTAATAAAACGAATTTTTAAACTTCATAGTTTAAAACACCTTGCGACACGTTTTATCTCTGTTTTTTAAATAAAAAGACTTACGCACGTTTCATATAATATATTACCTGAACAAAAACGAAAGATGTCAGTTAAGCATCAAAAAAACAACTTTATGAATATAGTTAAATTTTCAAATATTTAAAAAAACACTGTTGGATAAAAATATTTCAAATTAATTTTGTTAACTTGAATGTCTGGACTATAAGATGTTAAAGATTCGAGTTTATGAAGCAAAAGGTAACTGACCAAATTTTGAAATAATTAACTGAAAGGGAGATGGTTAGTTTTAGAATATGACAAAGAAAACATTTTGAATTTATTTCAAAATTTCCACTGCATTTGTTTTTCGTCAAAGCTTTGATTTTGATGTTATTATTATGAAGAATAAAAAAACTTTATGAGTCGTTTCAGCATTGGAAGAATACGAGAAATACGGTGAATGAAAAGAAATTTACCAAAATAAAAATTCTTAGATTATCTGTTTGATCAGTTAAATCATACAAATCCTTGAATTATCATTCAAACGATTTTCAAAAAACTTCAATGGACAAAAGAATTAAAACTTCATTGCTTTATATATCGAATATTTAACGATTTTTTTAAATTTTCTTTATTGTGTTGCGAATAGCTTCCATATAGAAAAAAGCAGATACGGATCTTGCCATTTATGTTGGATTCTCTGTTCAATGAACATAAAAATGTGTTAAAGTTGTAAATATACAACATTCTCAATATTTGTGATTTTGAACAGATTGAGACAATGAAAATAAAGGTCGTAGATAAAGCGACTCTTCACTGCAACTGTTAAGACGTGGACTTAACATATATCTAAATATCTCATACTATCGAAGACAATGAAACAAATAGAAAACCTCAAATGAATGAGATAATAAAATTTTATCGAATTGAAAAAACGTCAATCTTGAAAGGAAATAAGTTTAAATGTTCTTGGATTTTGCAATTAACCACGAAATATAGGTTTTTAAGGTATTTCCTTCAAAGCAAATTAAGAAAATATGAAAACAGCTTTCACAGAATTTTGAGGAAAGTTTAGAATTAACGAAATTTTATATCAGCCAGAATATTTGGTTCTATTATCATTGTAAGTGTTTTCATCGATTCAATATGTCCTTGTCTACTTGATTAACCTGATACGAAAGAGATAAAAAGAAGGCTACAGAAGTAAAAACACATCAATCTCTTGAAAATACTGGTTAAAGTTTAATTCAAACAGAATTTAATACTTTAACAACAGGAATGGTTTTATCCCATATTAAAAAGATGACGAAGGTCTTAAGAATATACAAGTTTACCAAGACAAAGATTTTAGTGAGAAGAATAAAAATAACGAAAACGTAAAATGAGTCGTTTCGTCCGGATTCTAGGAGAAGACGAAATATGCACCTCATAAAAATCGTGCCTATTTTACTCACTTATGATTTGATAAGATCCAGTTTTGGTCCATGGGTGTATCTCTGCATTTCTGAAAAAGACAAACCATGCACACACATAAATTAAACAACACCCCTCACGATGAAACGATTTAGACCTTTTTGTGTCATGAATTTTTGGACAAACATTACATGTTTGTATCACTATACGACTCCAATAAACACTGCCAATTTTAATGAAAGAAAAGGTTCATATAGCATACTGAGGAGCGTATTATACGATATTACTGGATTACCCATCTTGATATGTAGGAAGAAAAATTAAACTTAATGATCGAAGCACTGACTAAAATCATGTTTAAATATGGAATTAAGATGCCTGAACTTTAAAACCTGATAGATAATCCAACCGCTCAAAAAATGTTTTTCATTTCGGAACGGGTGCCAAACTCATTCCATTCGTTTTTATCACATCAAAGAGCTTGGGTTATGCAATTTGGAAAAGAAAATATGAAACGAAGGAAATGGCGGCCAAAATTTAATCATATATTAACTTTAATTGAAAAATCTTTTCAAATATTCGACGATACCGAACAGGTTCATATTATGAATAAAAAGATGCAGAGGAGAAAGAAGTAAATATCTATGAATTAAATATGAACCAAAATCTTGAAGATGGTTTTCGAAATCTTGATATATTTTTCACCATATACTCTTTCTTATTTCGGCATCGAAAGATTTTTATAAACGCACGTAATAAACGAACACGGTACATGCGTTTGTTCAAAAATTCACTCTTTCAGATTGATGAAAAATTTACTCCAACTATTTTAATTGTGTTCAAAACTAGGCCACTGAGTGGAAAAACATTAACGAGAGAAGCCAAATTTCAAGTGTATATAACCGCGGATAGTGATGTTGTTTCATATGTTGGATAATGAACAGAAGTCGTTTCAAGAATAGTTTACTACAAAGTAACACGAACAAGACCATTTAGAGATACGATCCAAAGAATATCCATTGGTATGGTGCCACCCATATAGAGACAAATGTCAGAATGGTTGATATTCCAATCGAAAAAAATCATGAATTTTTGTGATCCTAATTTGATGGATAAAAATGCTCCTGGGACATGTCCAAGTATCTATCAAAGATTTTATGCCAAAAGTACATAATTTTGCATTGACTCATCCCAGTTATGCTTTTTGGTGATATTTTCAACACTTGAGGATGAATTTCCACATCTTATTGGACACATACTGATGCTTTTGTTTTTGGATTTTTCTTTGGCCATTCAATAAATCAAATTCTCAAGTAAATTAGTTCGAGCATTATGTGATTTGAGAAATATACGCAAAGAAGCAAACGATGAAAAGTATTTTCCTGTTTTTAATTGAAATGTTTCCATTTATCAACAGAGAATATGGGTCTGAGATGATTTATATTCTGAGACAATTTATTTTATCAAATACAAGACAAAAATAATTTTGAGTTTGAAAGCATGTTTCAATAATGGAAAAACGAAATCGAAAGTTTCAGGTTTTAAAAACGGAGAGGAATAATTTTATTAATTTTATTCTTTCTAATAGATATTTTAATTTTATATATATTTTCAAACCTCTGCTAATTTTTATTGGCGTTTAGGTGTGAAATTCGATTTACTCGTTTATTCTGTTTTAACACGAGCGCGCTTGACTTTTATATCATTATTTAATTTTAGATTCAAAATTAATGTTTGAATTAAAGGGTGGTTTCATGATTTTTCCCTATTTTCGTTGATATTTTAAATTAAAAGAGTTTATTATTTTTTAAATTATGCCAGTTAGGAGATGAATAAATGGTTCATAATTTTTCTCCTTTGGTTTGGTTGAAATTTGTTTATTGTTTTTTGCTAAAATGTATTATTAGTATAGGAAAAAAGATTGTAATCTATCAAAATAAAATCACTTCATTATTGATTAAACTTTAAGAAATGATCTTTCTTGTATTTGTCAGTTGATGAATTCACAAATATATGAAACACGAGTTTAAAGTTAAACATTTAAACAATATTGTATTTAAATGTGAATTATAATTATTTAAATGATCTAAACGCCCATACACTTGATGAAATTCTTATGTTCGCCAAAGATATAATCTTTTATTTCAAACAAACTTTTCTCACAAGTTTTTTTGTTTGAAAAAGAAAATTTGATTATTATTTTACTCGAGTTATTTGACCATAATTTATCAAGATATTTTTGAAAATTAATTTGGAAAGTCGTTTCCTCTTATCTTTTAGCTGGAGTTAGAAATTGTTTTATCTTATAAATTTGGCGAAATTTTTTAAGTTTCTTACTTTCTAGATATCTGATCTCAAAATATTTCAACGATGAGAATTTTCAACTAACCGCTTCTTTTATTCATTCCGAAAGGGAAAAGCTTCAAACGTTAATAACTCACATACTTGACATCTAGCGCGAACTATAGTTTTACTCTGTCTGAGGAGCAAAAACGAAGGTAACTAGGTCGAGTTTTTAAATTTAAAACCGATAGTTCAATAAAATTATAGTTGTTGCTTTGTGAATTGACATTTCAAAATTCAATTCGCATCTTTTCTCACAGTAACATGGTTTGTGCACTCGAGTAACTTGTGATGTTTCCATTCTTTGAAACTTATTTTTCGAATCGGTTTTTAATATGAATTAACTTAAAATAGTGAAAAACCTATCGTAGACGAAGAAAAATACGAGCTTAAGTTCTGATGGCAGAAGATGAAACAAATTAATGGTGGTGTTCTCAACATTTAACATTCTTCCTAATATTACTTGGGTATCAAAAGAAAAGAAGCATGTCATCAAATACAACCTGTTTCATACAACTTTATGAGAATGTTAGATAACACCTCAGCTCTTTTTGAAGATTTTCAGCGCTTATTCTCGTGAGCCATCGTCATCTAGCGTGATTTCATGAAAAACGATTAGGTTGTGAGACGTAGTTTAACAAATCTTGGAATACTTTGATTCAAAAAAATCTTATTGGTTTCTATTTACACTTGGTCATTTTTGTTGCCAAAAGTACCATTTTACGAACTTTTACGAATGTCATCTGGAGAAGTGGCGTCGCATCATGAATTAGTATTTAAAATCAAAATATTTTAAAACCTATCATCTTTCATTTTTCTTTTGTGATTTCAAGGGAGAAATATTTGTTCGATTTCTATTTTAGTCATTTTCCACCTATAAAATTAACTACATTTGTCATACACTTTATTTTTACATTATTTTTGAATTCCAAAGATACGTATACTATTCAGTTAAATTATATTTTTCTACTTATTTTAAATTTCATGTAGTTTTAATCAGTATTATTCAGTTTGTTTGTTGAGCGATGGTGGTTCAAACCTATCTTAGCGTCTTAGATGGACGTTTCCGTGTATTCACCCTCTTCGGATGACCTCTGCTTTCTGTGTTTTGCCTTTCGAACTAATCTTCCAGGTGTAAACATCAGGTTTGTGGTATCTTAGGAACTCCACCCTCGCCGTGTGCATATTAAGGTTACAGTCCCTCTCCGGTTTTGTTTCACCTGGAAGAAAGGACTCTTCTGGTTAAGACTACATAAAAGAGCTCTCTGTATCTATATCAAAAAGTTAGAAACTTCCCTTATCCGCTTGTCCTTCATCTAGCTTTAACTTTAGATATAAGGTGACCTCTAAGTATCACTAAAAGGATTGGACGTTTTATAAAAAAGAAATCTGATATTTTGTTCTCCTTTGTTTCGTTTTATAAATGGCTTGCCAAGACATCTATTAGAGGTAACTTCTTTTTCAGTCAGAAAATAAAATCTATTTCATGCAACTTCTTCAAAAACACCATAATCAAGAATGTATGAATTCAGCATTCCCTTTACATTTGGTTAAATTGATAACAATTTTCAATTTTATGAAAATTACTTGCGTTCTGGGATATAGATATCGTTATATGTCAATTACATCTTTTGTGTTAATTTTCATTTTGGAAAAAAATATTTTAAATATTTTAAATTTCTTGCTCATCGATTGAAAACTGATAATAGATGGATTCAAAATCACAACATTTGATGTGCAACCAAGTGTTAATCATAACTATGAAAAAATATTACATTAATGAGCCAGAATGCTTTCTTAGTAAAAGTGAGTAAATGGCCAAAACGTCCATTTTAAAGATATCATGATATTCATAAACAATAAGAGTGTAGCAAATTGTTGGCATGCATATTTGTTCCGACGACTCACGATTTTAGCATTGAAAAAATGGTTTTTTATGAAATCATAATTTTCGTCCCGAATTATGATAAGATGAATATGATGCTGTTTTGAGATAAAAAGAGAACAATGAAGGAAGAAATTTCAACAAGGTTTTCTTCATAATATAGGAGTCTAAAGGATCGTACTCTGCGGAGTACACCAGATCTTTTGAAATAAATTCTTTTGAATTATTGTTAATTTCAAACGTTTAAATAAATTTAATCAACAAAAATAAAAATTCTGATGCTTCTCCTAAAAATTCATCCCTAATATTTTTATTTGAAAAAAAATTAACATGTTTTTAATGGTAAAACCAGTCAAAATTTTAGATTTTACTCGTTTTTATTCGGAGCAATAATAAAATCGTATTTTTTCAAAATTCACTTAATTACAGAGGGTTCACATTTAGAGTTTCGCAGGTTGAAAAATCAGAGATGAAGACTGTGCATTAGAACGAGTTTATTGATTTCCGTAAAACTTTTTTTGTCATAAATGCAACTATTCAAAAATGAAATGACGAAATTTTTAAAATATGATACATTTATTGACGTCATAACTTCTTTGTTTCTATTGTAGAATATCTCATTTAATATAAGATTTTCAAGATTATTCGATAAAATAACCAACATTTATAAAATTTGGGTTATTTTCGATGGCGTGTCAAATCAGGCAACTTTTGATTTGAAATAAACCATGATAGAGAATGAAGAGCGATCTATTTTTTGGTCTCATTTTCAGTTATTTAAATTTTGAATTAATTTTGGTTCATTTAGAAGTTTCCTTGGCAGATTATACTCAGTTAACTTAAGAATCTTTGACACAAAATAAAGACATTATTTATGTCAGTTGTTAGAGTTTACTCATTTTGTAAATCTCGATTCACCATGATTTTTAAAAAAAGTAAATTTAATTTGTATTTTTGTGGTCAACCTAAGTTTTTTATTCAATGTTAATACAATCAAAATTAAATGTACTGAATTGGAGGAGATCAATTATTTTTGGAAAACGAAACTTTTAATCATAAATTTAGATTTTAAAATATCAACCACTTACAGCATATTTTTACATACCCTCAACTCCTAAAAAATAACTTTTAACTTCACAAAACACCGAAATTTCTGATTTACTTGATCGTTTTATGCAAAAATTATAAATATTTAAATTTATGACAAAACCTGTTAAATTTATCAAACTTCTAAATTATAAAGAAACAAGTTTGTTGGTTGCATCAGTTTTCAAAGTTAAAGATAATTTTATTTTTTACATTTTTTCAATTTATATTCATTAAACTTTTGATGGATGGCTTCGTCGGGGATCGCCCTCTAACGGCCATCCTACAAAAACATGGCAAAATAATACATTTAGACAAATTTATCTCTGAAAATCTTTTTCAAGTTATATCCTTCAACTTATAAAACTAAGGTCAAATTCATTTCTCTTAAAATATTAATTTATTTAATCAGCATGATTTCTTGTTTATGAGTGAAACAAGCTGTAGTTTCAGAAACACTCAAGAATAGGTTTAAAAGTAAAAATAGTTATGAGCAACTTTCCATCACTTAGTTTATATTTTTGGATTTTTTGGTCAAATTTAGATATCCTATTTGATTAACTTAGGTTGCATTAAATAAATATTTCGAGCTTTGTGTTTTATAAGTCACAGAGGAGATAATCCTATTAAAGATGCTGTCAGAAGTTATATTAATGACTAGTCACGGGCTTTTTTGCTTAAACTTTAAGCAATATCATATTTCAATCGAATGAAAATTCGTAAAACTTTATAAAGGAATTAATACTTTAGCTAAATGAAAGAATTTCTATGTACAAAAATGACCAAAAAATACAGCTTGAATTCATTATATGACACGGAGGTGAATATATTAATCTCTATTTTATACTTTTTACATTTCATTGACTTATAAAGAATAAATATACCATTTTAAAATGTGAGAATCATCGAAAAATCGATTTATAAGGACTCTAGCAAAATTCTTTTAATTTATAATATTATCAAAGGGAGAGTTTGTGTTTTTAAATATCTTCGGGAATTAGTTAAATTCAAACACAATTAGCGATTTAAATTTTTAAATTTAAAAGATTGATACTTTATTCTCTGTTTTATCTTGTGGTGCTTTTTGGTAAATTGCATTCAGGATAGTGCCTAAATTTGAATTCAAATACTATGTAACTGATAAAACGATGGATAAACAATAAATTTATTTCATAAAATTGGCAGTTCCCACCTCATCGTGGTCTCAGTCAGAACAATATGAATATATCCTTATTTCATACGTCTTATGATGTGTGGAAGGCATGATCTGCGACTAGGTTTCAGCTGTTCCTTTGATAAAATTGAGAGTCGAATTCTTAACAATTTTTCGGAATTCGTGACTGTTTGAATCACAATTTATTTGCAAAACCACAACAGAAATTCGCATATTTTTCAATTGACTCTTCAATATTTTATGGCCTCGAAAAAAGGAACGAGAAACATCGATATCTTGTCATTAAAAGTTTTTCTACTTCCATAGAGCCTAGAAAATTTCGTATTTAATGATAAATTTTTAACAGCGACAACTTGTTCACTGAAAGTCAAATATCATCGATAATGAAATTTAAAAAATGTCACAAAGTTGATGATAAATGTGATTCATACAGAGAAATATCCCTGTATAAAAAGCCCGGTTAAAAAAAGTTCTCTTTGAAATTTAAAAAAACGAAGCATCGGGGCAAAATATAAATTGTAATTATTTCAAATTCTGTTTGACTAAGTTTTCTAAAAAAATTCTTTAAGTTTCCCAGGTAAGGACACTCATCGTGGTCAAAATCCACGAAGATATAAATCTTCCCAGTAAGATCAAATAATGGATTTCCAATGATATATAATTGCGTATTCTATATCCCTGAATCATATTAGAATTAAAATAACCAAACATTACAGATAAAGTATAGTTTTTGCACATCTGTCAATTTATATTTTATAACCCCACAAATCACAATTTCTATTCTCTAAATTTAAATTTTTATGAAGTTAACAACTTAATTTCTTGATCACAACAGCATTTCGTTCATTTAAAAAGACTAATTATCCAGCGAACTAATTCAAAAGAAGTAGGGTTGCATGAGTAGTTCGAAGCCAGGGTGGGGTTTTTAGAAGTGAGAGTCAAAAAATTACCCAACACGTCGTGCGTTCACAAGGAAAGATTGATGAAAGAGTGTAGAGTTCTGAATGGCTAAACCTACTAAGCGAAGCCTCATTATGGGGTGGGAAAGACGCGAACTTTTTTCAAAAGATGCCTTGATAGTTTTGACTCACCCTTGCTCGACGACAAAAATCTTAAAAGTCACATATTATCGGGAGGGTGGAAAGAAAATTTGTTGATCTATGTTTGTTTCACCTTCTAATCTTGATGATGTTGTAATTATTGATTTATGAGGATTTTTATGAAATTTTTGAGCCAACTGTGGTTCTAATTAGTCATAAGATCCTAAAATGAAAAGTCGTAAAAGTAAATTATCAAACTCTAATTGAATAAGAATCATATTTAAATTTGTTTAAAAATCACAATTTTATGCGAGAACATTTTTTCTTGTTTTATATTGTTAACTGATGCGCACGTGCATTTTTATGAGTAAATTTTTCCTTTATGAAGTTAAAAGGGATATATTTTTATCAAATAAAAGGATTTCATTTTTATTATAAAATTGAAAAATTTCGCCTGCTAAAAACCACGAACAAAATACTTAATCTGGTTTCTCCAGTTTTAAACACGCAGGCGTCTTAGCTAAATTGATTCATATCAAATATATTTGTGATGAGCTATTTCATTCGTATGTTGATGCATTCAGTCAATTTACATTGACGTAATTGTTTTGTTTTCTAAAGTTTTAATGAAACATAAGAATTTACATATTAGAAAGATAACTCTGAAAAAATCAAAATTTAAACTCTTCATGATTTTTCTTACATATTTTGGCTCTTTTGAGGAAATATCGCTTTAAATTCGCATGCGATACTCCGAACGCTGCGCAAGCTCTGAAAAGCTGTTGAAATTAAGATAAAAGAATTTTAATATTATTTTTATGGTTAAAGACCGAAAATGAAGTGTAACTGAAAGTTTTAAACAGTTCACACCTTTTATTACATTTGAGGATGGCAACCGTGAATACAATGTCATGGGTTAGGGTTCGTGAAGGACATCGGTCATGTAGTTTTTGTGAGTATTTAAAACATGAAATTTTCCTTAAAATTTCCAGACTTCCGAAATTTATAAAAAATTATAGTTTGCCATTTTGAAGCATACCTTGGATGTGCAGTTTTGGGTTGATGTAAATGTGAAATAGTGACAATAAATTTGAAGTTGTATTAAAATTTTCAAACATATTCGAAACTAAGAAGAACAAAAGTCGTGTTTTTAAAAATACAGATGAAGGTTTCAAGTTTATTTTTTGAGAATACTTACCTTTGGATACAGGTACAAATTTTAATTTTACAAGTTAAAAATCATTGATTTTTCGTTCAATAGTTTTCTTAATTTTATTTTAACTACCATACATTCGTCCTTAAAATTGACATAATTATGGATCTGGTTTTATTTCTTAAAATACGGAAGGAAAAATTTTCAGCTCATAAATTTCTTATTCTTAACTTGTCAACTTTAAAACTGGCGATCTATCAAATGGCCATTCGATAAAATTGTACGGATAAAAAACCTCGAAAAATATTTTATCAAATTCTCTTAAGTTCAGAAATATTCCAAGGAAATAGTATAAATGTGATGTTAAATTTACACGTTGAAGCACTTTATGTGAAAGAAAGTTATCTCTTTCAGTTTTTGAGACTCCGTTCTACAGGCATATCACTTTTATATAAATTCGGTTAAGTATTTATTTCCTTCGTGGATGCTTTGTCACATAATGGATACAGGTTTTCTACTCTTTTTAATCTCGTTCCTCAATGGTCACCTTGGGTTAGAATTTCGTTGTTGGCAAAATATTAAGCATGCGCGTATTTCGAAAGGATCTGTAACGCCATTTCCCCAAGTCACATTTCCACTCTACGCATTCAAATTATGCTTCTCTACTTTTGAGATTATCATGTCGATATCAACATCATTCATTAAGAAATTATCTTTTGCCTTTATTACCTCATAGCATCTTTTGTGTAAATATCATTGCGGTGTATAATTCATGAAATTAAGAATATATTTTTAATCTGATGTGGTTTAATGTCACAATTATTCCACCAAACAAAAGTTGGCAGTTGACAAAGGCGCGAATATTTTTCCCCTCCTGGAGACTATATTGTAGCCAAAAATTTAAATGTGATACATGTTGAATTTTTTGCTTGCGATCCTCACTAGTATTAATTTCAAATGAAAAACACGTAGACAGTCAAAAATTAACTTTGGGGCAATTTGAAATAATTACGAAAAATTCATACTGCAGTTATCTTAAATCTATATTGATCTAAAAACTGAATTTTCGAGTAAAAATAAAGTCTTGAGATCTCAAAATTTACACAAATCGGGCGGCGGCGGCGAAAATTCTATTTTAGAACTTTCTAATTTCGTAACACTAGAATAATTTATGGTAATTTTCATAATTTTAGTTTTCCTATCTGAAATAAAATTAAATTTTATAAAGTATTTTCTTCGCGACAGATATACGTGTTTACATGCCTTATCATATCGGTGCTTCTTCATTCTCTTCTTTCACGGTTTACTTTGTTATGGGTTATTTAATTCAAAGAGTATAAATTTTTTTATGATAACACATTTAACACGTAAAATATTTAAGAGCAGTTTTATTCAATATTACGTCATTTTGTTGAAAGATTACTATAAAAATGTTTAAAAGTAATTAAAGTCTAAGTAAGCATTTATAGATAATCTAAACATGGTAGAGGGCGATTATGATATTTTTTTAATTTACCCACCCTATTAATATAAGTTCAAGAGAGTTTTTACTTTAATATTGCTTGATTCATAATGTCTTGAATGACGATTTATATCTTGGTTTAGTTTTTCAACTTCGAGTTTACGTGTGCAAAACTAAACTCCAACCATATAAAAATAGCTTTCACTTACAACAGGTTTTATCTTTATATGTTGAAGGAATAAATCCATAATTCAATATCTCAATCAATTTTAATTAATGTGAAAATGCTCAGTTGTCAAATATATATTCTGCATGAAGATCAAGTAGGTAAGTGACGCGAAAACTTTTAAACATTAAACCCTCACCCAATAACCGAGCATATAAATTTATTTGGAATACTTCAAACTGTATTTTTGACATTATCACGTGTTTATTGAAAATAGTCTACCATTGAGTGATCTTTGACGTTTCAGCACCAATTCATGCAAACTTTCTTCTTTTTCATAATTGATAGTTTTCTAAAGCTATGCAAGTCGATTTTTTAACGAATAAACGCTGAATAATGGGTAATATACAAAAGGTAAGAATGAATAAATTTTATTCGTTGATTTTTTGAAATTAGGAGTTTTTAACTTCATGAATTTATATACCAGCCGAAGATCTTAAATCGAGGGGATTTTTATTTAACCCGTCAGCTAGACTTAAAATTCTTAACTCTGCGCAGTGCATTTTTTATCATATTCATTAAAAATTATACAACCTCCTGCTCATTTATAACTTCCTGGCCTCATTTGGTACAATTGAGGTGAAGATAATTTTTGTTTTATTCAGATGAAAAACTTGATCTTATAATTTGGCATTCAGGCCACAAATCCGCTTGAATGTGCCAAATTTAAAGTGCCATTCCGTCATGAACAGCTATCAAATTTTACACAATTTTATATTAATGGCTTAATGAGCAAACCGATTCGTTTTCTCCAGGCTTGCAAAACGTGGCCCAAGATTGATTTGTTATGGCCATACGGAGAGCGCTGATTATTAACGAGTATAAAAACGTTTTGAAACTCCTTAAAATTATTCAATAAATTTTTAAAACTACATATTCTAAGAAAAATAATGTCATTAATTATTTTTACAATTTATGTTCTTGCGATTGATATCGCTGTGGGGATGTCTCTTTGGTCACTGAATTAAATGTGAGTAGCTTAATTTTTTGAAGTGATAGTCGATAGGCATGATCTTATTGACTTCAAAAATTATAAAAAATGATGGTGGTAGGTGGCTGAACCAACATCAGGACTATCTTGGCAGTTTAGAAGATAATTGTTACTACTTTTTGTTAAATTGACAAAACTTGCGATTTGAACACTAATTATCCTTATGACGGTTGAAAGAAGTGAATTTTGCTCTTTTGCCTTTTAATATCTAAAACTTGACAATGCTGCCCCGAAACACCGACCTGGTATAATCTAGGGAAATTTTACTGATTATTATTTTTCCTCTAACTTTCCTTGTTAATCATTTTTTAGGCGCATTTATAAGCTTTTGTTACGGTTCAACTATCAAAATTGTTTTTATGACGATTTGGATTTTATACATTCATAATATTTTCTCTATTATACTCATATCGATATTCATAATTTCACTATTAATGAGTTTTATATCCATTTTAAGCGCAAACCATACCGCCAAATTGCACTAAAAGACAATTTTATAAGATTAACTATCCGAATTCCACGTTTAAACACTTATATTTGACATGATGATTAAAAATAATTGATATACAGAGGAAAATTTGTGCATTAGGACAGGCAATCACAACGTTTCGTGTATATTACTTCGATTTATTATTTTCGAACCTTGAACATTTCCTTGCGAAAAACTTTACAAACTCTTCTTTATGGTAGTTTTTAAATTTAATAAATGTTAAAAAGCAAAATTTTCATCAAAACATTCATGAGCAGCCGCAATAAATTCATACGAAAGTTAATTTCAAATAGCCACCTTTTAAGAAAACAATGCGCTTATCTTATATGGTCTTCTTATTCTGTCTCAGGATAAATTTTATACTTTCTAGGTGAGCTTGTAATTATATTTGAGAAGAAAATTTTTTGAATGCGGTCGCGTATTATCGATTTGAATAAAAAAACATGGCTGCAAATGGATATGTACCGAGAAGAAATGTAGTTTCAAACAAATGGTTAAACGATTTGAAATTGGAGAATTGCTGAATTTTCAAAAATTGATTTTTTTATGTTGGCAAGTGAACACAGGAAATTCAATTTTATGTTAAAAGTTTTGAAATATTGCTTTCAAAATCATTCTTTAGATTGGAATTGTTTTCCAGAAAGGTTTTTTCTCATTATTTTTAAAAATTATTTTACGATTTTTTGGCTTTGTGTAGTTGTAGGATTTGAAAAAATTTGCATGTCTTTCATGAAGGGTAAACAAGGAGCCTTATTAGTTAATCAACAATGAATTATGGTTTGTATGTAAAATGAAGATTTTTACGAGTTTTTTCAATGAAAGTGTTTAAATTTTACCAATTACGAGAATTTTTATACTTAAGGAAGCGATAATATTTTGTGATTTCACACGCACATTTCAACATGCGTTAACTCACAAATTTATATTTTCATCTTACTGTCAATAAATCTATCAATTTATTTGATCTGATTTCTACAAGCAAGTGAAGAAACTTAAATTAATTTTAAAATTAGACATAAAGAAGAACTTTGAAATGCTCTTTCTTTATTTTCATGTTAAGTTTCTTTTATCCTTAGGATGATAAATTTTGACGGTCCGTATTTTTTTGAAAGATGATTCAAGTCATACACGAGCGGACATTTCTCAATAGCTTTACAGCGAAACTCTACCGTCAGGCGTTTCGCTTCCGATAGGTGTACCCACGCCTAGGTAACTCCAGCGTCAAATAGAGTGAGAATAGCCAAAGCTTAAATTTTCCTTTTTTTGCCAGTTAGGGCGCCTCTACATCCGCCGCATTGGCTTATTAATTAATAAAATCAATTAAAATGCCTAATTCTACGTATTATTTATGGAAATATAATATTTTGATCTACGTTATACAATAAAATATGCTAACTTAGAAAAGATTAGTTTGATAGTACACACTGAAAAAATCGCTATTTTTCAAAATTTCTTCCTTAAAATATTTTTCGTGAAAATGTATAAATATTGGAACGACTCTTATTTGACGCATTCATCTTGAGTGAATTATGAATCTTTGGTAAAATAAGTTTTAATGATTTGTTAGCCACAGCTCAAAATACTATCCTAACTTATAAAATGTTAAATACTTTGAAAATAATTTAAAATCATTAAAATGATATGAAAACAGTTTTTAACTTGCCGATAAACGTATATTTGGTCATAATTGAAAAATATCACATCGTCGAATATGAAAATTAGGAAGAAAATTCATCAATACTTTATGTTCGAGTAAAAACGAATTGCGTTTCAAATACACGTAGATTGCCTTATTCGAGCCTGCGCATTTATCATAAGGTTGTGAAGGAAAATATAAGCATCTATTTATCTTTTGAGTTCTGATTTTTCTGCGGAATAAGAAAAAAATTCCGTGTATAAAGGGAGAAAATTCGATTCTATGGAAAAAATGTGGCAAAATAAGATATAGACTAACGTTTATTCAAGGTCATATGCTAGACGAGTAAAATTTAAGTAAATACCTCAAACAATAACGGCTTTAGGTAAAAGATTTTTCATTTACTTTTTTATTATTAGGTTTTTTACTTTTGCATTTTGTACGAGTTGACGATGTTTGTTTTTAATAACGTGACGCTACTTAAAGTTTCCCCTTGAATAGATTTAAAGGTGTAATTTGAATTTTGATAGTTATAAAATGATACACACAGAGTAATTTTTTGAAGTTAGATACAAATTAGAAAGGTTTATAAATCTTGTCAAATTTGTGCAAAAAATTGAACCCGCGAGGGTTTGTAATATAAAATTAATGGAATCATGATAATCAGCCAAAGGGATAATACCACGTTGTGAGAAATACGTTAGACATGCGCAATGCTTTGCTTAATTTAATGAAATCCATATCAAGATTTTCAAGTGATTTTGTTCGAAGATGGCCCAACCCAGATCTAAATTTTGGAAAATCGGAGTTTAGTAAAATTACAGTTAACGATTGCTTGAGTGCTTATTGTAGAATAGATTATTACGCTGGTAAGAATTCTAAATTTTATGATTCTTCATTATCCAGATTCGCTGTGAGTACGTATAGGAAGGGGATGACATCAACATTTTACGCGAAATTTAGTAACTTTGAAGACATGAAAGAATTTTTCTCTCAAGCCGACGGTACTTTCCGCCAATACACATAGATAATACGATTTCACACGTATTTCCTGACATTGTTGAAGAGTAGAATCTTTATGACTTTAGAAACTCCCACACATTTCTGACCAATAATATTATAATAAAGAATAATACTTGCACTTTTTCTTCATCCCATATCTCAGATTACCTTCACCCGTACATTCCGAAGCTTATTGTAAATTATGGTGATCATTACAAAATCTATCTCGATTCAGAAAATGACAGAAATAAAATCATATTCTCAAAAAACTGTATGTAATTTTGTAATTTCCCGATTTTAACAGGCTACCTTGAGAGCATTCAATTACAAAATAAAATTTTTAAATATTTACCAAACCCTCCAAAATTTAGTTCATTTCTTCATAACTAATACCATTAAAGTCTAGAATTGTAAATGTTTCGGAGTTTTTCGTCAAGCTTACTTATTCTCCTTTTTTGTTCAGTTTATCATCAAACAGAAAATTTATTTACCCTTTCTCTATATTATAATTTTAACTCAAAAGAAATAGTAAAATTGTTTGATGTTTCACATTTTTTGAAATCGAAAATAACATATTTCTTTTATTCTTAAAAATCGGAAGCATTCGTCTAAGTTTAAATTCTAACTCAAGTTGATTTTTTAAATGTTATTCTCTTCACGGTTTTCGTAATCGTGATTTTAGGTAATTTCAACATTGCGATTTTTCAAACAAAATTATACGATCAAGGAAAAAATTACATGTGTCGTAGAGGCTATTTTTAATATTTATTTAATCTAAAACGACTTTAAAAAGTTCCATATGATTTCGTTTTTCCTAATTTTTAGATCGGATGCATGAATTATATGTTGAGCATTTTCCACTGTTCAACCAGTATTTTATGTAAGTATTTTTAATAATTTTTTCAATTTTTTTATCACTAATAAAGTCACCTTTTTGAAAGGAGCTTAATTTTATTTATAGCTATAAGAAGTAGACTGATCTGCCTACTTTATATATTGGTTGTCAGATTTAGCATAATGTTGTGGTGTGGTTTGAAAAATACCAATTTTATTATATTTGCAGAGGATCATCAGAGATTTTATATTTTTACAGTGTAATAACATAATTCATGTTTTAGCATGTTTGAATTTAAAGATTTTTAATTTTTTTTATTTTGAAACCCAAATTTGTTAACCAATTCTAACACCTTCAAACTATTAAGATTCTAAATCAATATTTGGATATGAACTTCGAACTTGAACAAAATTTCTTTAAGCTTATTTTTTAAGTAAATATCTCGATTTAATTTTTTGCATTTAATTGAAATCAATTTATAATTTAAAAAAAAATCCATAAAAGACCTTTTGATAAATCGTTCTTTTTTCAAAGAAAATAACAATGAAACATTTTATTCCTGACATACCACAATGTTAAAAATTATATTACTATTTTTTCACCAAGAATTGACATATTTTGATTTCAAAGGTTTTTCAGTCAAGGTTTAATCAACTTCGTATGCTTGTACATTTCCCTTTTTGTTAAACATATTTTTCATGACAGTGAGGAAGTCGTATTTTACAATTTTGAAATTTTAGTATTTTATACAAAATAAGTATGAGCACTAGACTTAGTATCTCTTTGATATTTTTTGTTAACAAAATAATTATTGAGCATGCGTTTCAACAACTATATATTCATGTTATGATACAGTTTTAGTTATCTTATTTACCAGCCATTAAACTTTAAGGATTTTAATTTTGAGTAAAATTTTATTTTACGGATTTTTGTTTTTATATGAAAAGATTTTTGCGATTTTTTGTAACTCAGTGTTGATCGTAAAGTTCATTTGCCATTTTTAACAGGTGAAAAATTCTAATTATTGTATGATTTTGAAATTTTAGTCTTCATAAATAAGGCATATCTGTCTTATTTAATCTTAAAAGCATGAAATCATGTTTTTACAATTCTTGATTTTAAAATTAAGGGCGCGGTCGCCGAACGGATTAATTGTCAGTGGATTATCAGGTCAAATTAATTGTGATGAAATTGAAAAATTCAAAAAATCGTTTTCAATTCACAATTTTGAACGTGTAAAATCAAAAACAGTGATATATGTATCTGACATGGAGACATATAAAATACTTCTTAACGACCCTATATTTTACTGTAATGATTTAAGTATGTTAAGCCAACCGTTTGTTAAAAATTGAACCATATTATATCCCATCCTCGATGTCGATAGCCAGTCCGGTCGGAATGAACGTAGCGATTTTTACATCCGATCCACCGTTGGAATCATCACGTGATCTTTGTCAACTTTTTCAACAACTGAACATTCTTGATTATGTTTTGAATATTGATAAAAAAAATAAACAGTTCTATGTCGATGTTTATCCTTCCACTTTAAAATATTTTCAATTTTTGAATATGAAAGTGGTTAAAAATGTGAAATTGTTTTTCTCACATTTTGATGTCTCAAATTTCGGAGATGAATTTGAATGCCCTCACTCGACATTTAAATATCTTGAGAAGGAGAGTGAGACGAATTACAAGTCGAGTAATTTGATAGGGATGAATCATGATTCCTATTATACTTCACAAAATCGAAGCGATTCCTTAAATAAATGTTTGAATGAAACTGAATTTCAACGGATTTTAGAAAAGGCTTCGCCACCAGAGAAAGATAATCAATGTCAACAAATAATGCCACCACATTTCATTGCTCTGTTTAATCAACTTCAGATTAAGCTTTCAAAAGATCAAGTCATTGATGAGGGTTATATCAAGCAACAATTCTGGCCGTTTTCTCCAATTATATTCGCAGATGACAAAAATTTATATCTTCAATTTAACAACGAATCGGAAGCACGCAAATGCCTTTCTGTTCAAACAAAATTTCAAAGTAATATTTTTAATTACCACCAGATACAGAAAATTTAGAAATTGATTTTACCCATATTCCAATGCTATATAAATGGTAATTTCTCTCTCTAAACCTACCATATTCAAACTCATTCATTGCATCATTTTCATGGATTTTTTTACATTTTTAAAGACGTTAATTTCTTAAGAAAGCATGCATTCATGATCTTTTCACATTGCTTCAATCAAGATATTTCTGATTAATCTAATATTTTTTTATTTTCTAATTGCTGAAAAATAATTCTTACTTTTTTTATGATATTTTATTCATTTTTTATATTTTCGAGGTTGATAAATCTAAATATCTGAACTAAACTAAAACGTCCCCGAAAGCCTGTTTTAAAATAATTTGATTTCTTTTTTTCTTTTTTAATCGAATATAAATTGTTTTCCATACTCTAGATTTCAACTAAATTTTTTTCATTTAAATACCTTTATATTTTTATCATGAGATGTTTAAATGAACGTGAACAATATACCTAACTATCGATGTGATGACCCTTTTTTAACAAGTATCTTTATGAAAAATTGCAATAATTTGAATTTTTCAATGTTACAGAAAATACTTTTATTCTCTTGTTACAAATTTAATTCATATTTTTTAATTTTTAAAATTGAATCTATAAACATTTCTACTCGTCCATGCTAAAAAACATTTTTTATGATTAATCAAAGCCTTTCATTGACCCTGCCCTCTAGATTGAAATTTATTTATAGTTTTCGCAAACTTTCACCGTTTCCACGCTTAAAACTGCTCATAAATCTCATTTGTCTATTTTTATCATTTAATGTTACATCTTGAATCCCATTTTCGTTCAATCTTTTCATAATGAATTCTTCTGTTACTCTTCTTTTAATTTTGATCACGAGTCTTACTAATTTAATATATCTATGTGAATATATGACAAAACTTAATTTGTCTACTTTTATGCATTTTATTTAACGTATATAAAATAAGTCTGCGCGAAAATATAAAATAAACGGAGTGGCAAAAGATAACTACGAGAATCCTTTCATTTTGAAAATACTTATTATTATTGAACTGATCTATGGTTTAAATTCTTTGATATTTTTAACAGTGGTAATTGTGTATCTTGAGTGAAGGGAAATTAAAAAAAAAGTCTTATTAAAGTGTTTTAAATGTTTTTAATTTGCGTAAATTTTGTTTTCTAAGAAATTACGTTAAAATTTTCGAACTTGAGGTAATTTTTATAACAGTCATTTATTTTCTAAACATTAAAACCAATATTTATACTTTGAATTGTCAAAAAAATTATTTTAAAATGTCTGCTTGATTTTAGTATCGATTCTGTCAGTCGGAAATAAAACAGATCATTTTTTTGATATTAAAGATTAAGATACTCCTACTCGTTGAATTTGCAAAAATAAAATGTTAAAATTATTTAATTTTTGTCACCCCCTTTATTTTATTTGTTTTTGAAGTTTTTTACCATAATTTATAAAATTGGCCAAACATTCTTCACTTAGTTTCTTTCTGATTTTTTCTCATTTTAACTTTTCAAATTTTTATATCTTTTAATTTCAAGCAATAAAAGAGTATGTTTCTTCATTTATCAAAACATAACATAATCTGTTTTATCCTATTAAGTATAATAAAGTCTTGTTATAAACTTTCAAGCTAAATTTGAGTATTTCGGGAAGCTTCGATTTTTCGGTCTATATATTCATAATTTCCAAAGGTTAATTTAAATTTCCTTGAAGATTTTTTGAATTTAAGACGAATAAAGCAAAATTTATTTATCTTGAATGTAATTCTTTTGATAAGTTTTTTAGCTTTTCAATGTATGAAACCTTTTTCAAACACAGTGCATCAGCTTTTGAAGCAAGCTTTACTTTTATAATATGAACTATATTATATTCTGAATTTGTCTAACATAATTTTTTTATCTATTTTTATGTTAAAGTTACACGTTTTATCACGAAAAATCGTTAGCTTAAATTATTTAGAATTTTCACCTGTTTAATTTGAACATTACATCATCGATACAAGATTTGAAAAGAATAAATTTATAATTTTTGTTAATTTTTCCAAATGTATTCTTTGTATTCAAATTAAATATTTTAAAATAATTTTTTTACTCAAACTATTTGATTTATTGCATACCATTCATAGATTCTTTGTTTAGATTCAAATAGTTGTTTGTAAAGAAAGCTCGTTGGTTTAGTTTTAAGTTATTCATAGTAAAAGCCTTAATATCTCATTATGTCACTGTTCGGTCACGTTTTACCCGTTTTTTGTGAAAACTAACCTTTTTAGTCGGTTGATTCACCCTTCAATTTTGAGGGTTAGAAATTTTCGTGGAAATGTCTCTAATCTCATTTCATGGTTACCTCCCACTAGAAAATTTATTTTTGCGCAAGAAGACACCACACACAATTTTCTAATATTGACTCAGACAAAAGATGATTTTGAGCGAATTATTTGCATGAATAACCAAATTTATCGTATTTGTACAGAATAATATTAGGCTTTGAAATAGTTTCAATTTCTATGTTCAGCTCAAAAATGTATTCCGATTTTTTAAAATAGTGATTTTACTCCTGAAAAAAGCGATCAGGGTTCAAAACAGGATTTGGAATTGTGTTTATCTGGTCAAGATCAGTTCATGGATCCTAAATTTGAACAAAATTTCATTAAAAACCACTTCGAAGAAGTTATTCAAAACATGGCTGGATTCACTAGACATTCCTTTGAAAAATTGGTAACAGAAATATCCCATTCATCCACGATCTATCCTCCGTTTTCCGACTCTAAGCTACTTGGAGTGTTCGATAAAATAGGCTCTAAATTTCTGAATTTATCTCATTTGAAACCTTCAGATTTATTAGACGAATAATAACTTCTATCCGTAATACTTAAGAAGTTATTATTTTCAGTGTTGCTTTAAATAAAATAATCTTTGCCAACTTCAATATTTCGTGACAGCGTTTTTGTCTCCCAGATGTTTACTCAAGAATGATATCAAAATAATTGCCTTCTCCGGCTTTCAATGTATCTTTATACTATTCCTTTCGAAAATTGAACTTTTTTGTATTTCACAAAAAATCGTTTTTACCTTTAAGCAACGAAAGCCGGAGAATTATTTTATTTCTAGGTTCAATTTTAATGTAATTTTTTATGCCACAAAAGAAGTTCAGTTGCTTTAAAACATAAAAATGGAAAGATATAATTTTAAAGTTGGCCCTTAGGTTATTTTTGATATTAATAGTAACTCATTAATTTTCCTTTAATACTCGATAAAGTCCAATCATAAGTTATTTGGTATACACAAACACTTTGCAAGCTAATGATGACCAATATTTTTTATTTTCTTAGATTATCTATGAGGGTGGAATGGTCAGCCTCTCTGTGCTTCTTTGGATCAAGGCGTGGGATAATTTAAATATCAGGTTTAATTTTGACACCCTTTAAACAAAATTTTACGACCCAAAATGAATAGGAGAATATAATCGAATTTTCATAAAGTTGAACCAATAAATTGAAGTTTTAACCATCTTGTTTCCAATTTATCATTTATGCCTATAATTATCCACCAACTGAATGCATAATTTTTCAAACCAAGAGACGTAATGGCAGAAAGCTAAGTCTAACCTACGGCTATGTCAGATTTTTGACGATGATCGTGAGTCAATTAAATCGAAAATATTAAAAATAGATCGTGGGCCTCCATAATGTACTCTTGTGGATGACTGCTTCATGTAGGGTTATAATAAGCCAAAATGGATAAGGATATGCTTTCTAAATTTATTTCTGAAATATTTTAAGATTCAGTTTAATTTCAGGTTTTTTATCGTTTGATCTACTTGAGAAATAGTTGTTTCTCAAGAATCTAAAAGTCAAAATTTATCGATCAACATAAAAGTTTGATCTCTTTATGAAAAAGATTTGTAATTTTTTATCCTATTAACTTAAAAACAGAAAAATCTCGTAGTTTTCTATCATTTAACCATATCTTTGATCATTATAAACCAAAAAATAACAGATAACCTTTTAAATCGATCTGAAATAGACCGACAAATTACAAGTTTCTCCAGTTCACATTCATTACGAACCCAGGAGATGGTTTCCTCGTGAACCATTCGAGACCAAAGGCTTTTTCTCGATTTGGAATACATTTTGTGGTCCTGGTTGTGTGGGATTTATCTATTATACATACCACCTGGTTCCAACACCTTAGCAGACAATGTCCTGTTATCGTTGGCTCAATCGAAAGTGTGTGCACTTTAATTTTTCTTACAATTTAAAGTAAATTTAAAATGAAAAACAACAAATTCTCTCATTGGAAAGTCAACTAGTCACCTTTTCTTCACATAAAACATCTCCTCCTTTCAGAAAGAAAACTAGTCTCGTTTCCAAAAATCGTTATCTCAACTTTGACCAATAAATTAAAATTAAACTTTTCCATTGAGCAGTATATTTTAAAAAATTAACCCATCTTTTGAAAATAAGCTAACTCGTTTTGAAATAATTCCAACAAGGTCAATAATTTTTCATTCTAATTCAACAGGATTTCGTTTTTATCATCACACCATTCGTAAGTTATATTTTATGATGTTTTGATCACTTTACTGCCTCGTGCAAGCCAGAACTCGAACATTAGCTGAACTTGATACCTTTATTTTTTATGGGAGATAATATTGCATCGGTATAAAGCTAGGAAGTGAAATTTTCCATTTTGAGAAATAGAGGATTTGGTTCTACAGAGAGCTGAATCTGGTTTACACTGAGTAGTGGTGACAGCGTTTTTGGAAAATAATACACTATTTTTCTTTTCAAGCATTTTTATGATAAACTAATTGTGTTTATATTTAAGAATAAAATTTTAAATTATCATTTTATCAATATTATCAGTTGAAGAGATGAAATTTAAGATGTTTATATACACAAGAGATTATCTCAGGTTTTATTCTTGAAGTCGTCCGAGATGGTTCTGCACCAAGAGTAATATCACAGGTAGACAGAGTCTAAGAGAGAATTTTGAGATTAGAATGTACCTGCAGGACACATTCGTGATCTTAATCCTTATAACGTCGGAAAATCAGATTAACGAGCCATGTATACCTTCCCTAGGTAGATTTCAACGTTTTTAAATTTAATAATAACGAAGCTTAATTATAAATCAAATATTTTGCAACTTTTTTCATGAAGGATAAAAATGTTAAAGTATGTCGAATTAGTTTTGGCCATTGAAAAGTTAAAATAAATAAGCAGCGCTTAAATCAATATTTATCTGAGACCGCCCACCCTCTTTTCCGTAATAAAAATTTCCCCATGCAAGATTTAAATAACGATTTAATAATTAAACTGAATACTTGGGATAAATTATTTTTTATAAAAGATCAATCTTCAACAAGTTTCACATAAAATATCAAATGAAACATAATTAATAGTTGCAGGGAGTGACGCATTCTTACACAGATATCTGTTGATAAAAAGGAGGAAATAATTAATTTTAATCAAACCTAGAATTTTAAACGAATTTAAATGAAGAATGGAAACAATATCAAGGCTTGACTTTATTTAGTTTTCATGCATCAACAGACACAAATGAGTTTTATTATTACTGTTCAACACAGTCATGGACAACTTGATAGGTTTGATTCTCGCGATTATGTTTCAACAAAGATAATAATCACTTTGAAACTGAATTTTCGAAAACCTTGCCTTTGGATGAATCAACCTTCAAGCTTGATCCTAAAAATGAGATAAAACGAAAGAAAACACTCAAAATCAGGCGAGGATCTTTTAATACTGGGAAGAAATCATGTCAATTAGTCAGCTTTGTTATTGCACGTTAACTTCTACCACTAAAGTCGATGTATTTATATTTTTACAAGAAATTTAGGAGTTATGCGTTTATATGAACGTTGAGTAAAACATGATTTTTAGTCGTCTTATACATGAAAATGTTAGAATGAGAATATAGAAACAAGATCAAATTTATATTATTTGATAAAAGCTTAATTGAGGAATGTAGACTTTTAGGGTTATCTCCATACATGTGAATTCCCTTTTAACTTTCATATTTAAAGATAAAAACCTGTTTTGGATGAGACTCGTAATGAGTATACAACCCAATTTCTCAATATGGTTTTTATCAAAAGTAACGACAATTACATCTGGAGCTGTACAGGTTATGTCAGATATCCTGCGAAAAGCATTTATGATTATACTGCAGGCCTACGATATATTCAACATCAAAATTAACTTTTTTAATTCATAAACAGGATAATAAATAGCTATTTCGAACTAAGACCTCGAGTAAATATTGAAGATTGAAAACAAAATGTTGAAATTGACAAGTAAATGGTTTTTAAATGATAAATCAACCATTAAAAAATGTTAAACTATTAAAATATTGTATTATTTGACGGGCCCTACATTAGATATAATAAAAACACAACCCAGGTTTCCCATGTGTCATTCGGTTTCCCTTACTCTCTCACTTTGGAATACTCGATTTACACTGTGAAGATAGCTCCAAACAATAACTCTTATGACAATTTTTCCTTTTCTGAAGAGTAGATTCTCGAGTTTTTCAATCTGTGACAAATATTAAATGAAAAAAAGACGAGTTAAGAATATAACTTTAAATCAGGTGAATCTGGTTGTGCCTCACTTCATTTTAACTCTGATCAAACTAAAGGAACAAGATTTTTCTTCCATTCTCAAACTTTATTTTGTCTCAGTTCAAAAGATGAGATGAAACCATTAAAAATTAGAAACTTTCGAGTCCCGTATTTGTGACTGAATCAGATATTGAAGAATTAACAGCTCAACGATCTCACCTCAAACTGGTTTCATTCAGGTACTAATGTGGATCTTATGAAAAAAGTTACAAAGTATTGACAGATTCTAGCTCCATCACACCAAATTTATCAGCGAACCGAATACACGGGGTACAGTTGTCCTTGTGGGCCATGGAGAGGGGGATTTCTAAAATGTTTTCGAGTCTCACACTACTCTACACCTAGTTTTTACATTAGAGAATGGTGCCGAAAGTGGGTAAAGCGCTAAACAGTGGAAACTTGTAAAATGTACTTTGCCAAAGGCGTAAAACAGAGATAAACTTTCTTTCTGAGAAGCCATGGTAGGTTTGATTCATCATTGGAATATCTATGAGAGTTGTTTGGTGTTATATACTTAGATAAAGATAAGTAGATGACATAACAAAACACCAGCCATTGGGTTTGGGTGATTTTTATAGGTTTTGTAAAGTGTATTTGTCAAGTTGATAAAAATTTACATTTCAGCTTATCACCGAAATTAGGATATTAGTGTCCCAAAATTAACCTGTGTCTGACGAAATTTTAATCATTCATTTAACAATTATTCTCGATTCTAACATAAGGTCGTTCCCAACATATTTCCTCTCAATGTATGATGTGAGAAAATCAGCAACCAAATATTTGACCCTGAGCATTTAACTTTTCATTATGATAAAGAATTCATGAATGACAAAAGAAGTAATTTACAGTTGTAATTAAAAAATTATATGTTAATGCGTATGCTTGGGATCTGAATGTGTTTTCAAATTTTGTTTGAAAGATCATAATGGGTGAAGTCTGTGTGGATATCGATCAAAGTGAGTTACAGCTTTTTTTTGTATTTTGCTAAACTATAACCAGGGGTACTCTGACTCAGGTAGGCATTAGGTCAAGATTTTTATATGTCATATAGTTTGAGGTTCGTATTCACTAAAACTCCCCTTGCTCCCTGCCTTTCAGGTTCGCCTCATGTCCTCGATGTTTGCTTTTTAACTGCGTAGATGGTTGAAAGATAAAAATACGATTATTGAGAAAATTATTTGTTTTAGAACTTTAATTTACTTTTGTATAATACATTTTTAACAATTAACGCAAAATTAATATGTAGTTAAGATTAAAAAAGATTTAGACCTAACTTAATTGGTAATATCTTGGATTATGACAAGTCTACGAATGAGCAAATATTTAAAGTTTAAGTATACAAAGCCTATGCCACTATTAATGGCCTTTTATAAATAATTCAGATACTTTATGCAAAAACATAATTACTTATAAATTATAAATACAGTTTTGATTTGAGTTTTTCACAAACTATGAAGTTATAAACTTATTAAAAATCATTCAAATAAAAATTACCATCAAAATTAGAAATTTGAGTTCGTTAGAGCATTCGCAGCTTTACGCGAAATTCGCCGATTATGGCAGCAAAAAACACTTCTTTTTTAATTTCCAACCAAAGCGTTTTGGTTATTTTTATGTAAATTGAATTTAGGCTACTTAAGTTTTAGGTTTTTCCCTTTCTAATAATAAATTTAACATTTTTCTTTTCCCTTATTTGGTTTTATATCTCATTTGCCTTATTTTGATTAAAAATTATTTATTTTGTGTTCTTTATCTTGATTTTCTAACGTGGTTGATCCTAATTATGATTTTTACTTGAGTTGTAATTTAATGTTTTGTTATGAAATTTTTTGACAAGCTATTAATTTTTAAAATATTTCACCGTAGATCAGATCGCATGCCACTTCTTCCAACAGAAATTTTACTCATTGTTAAATTGTGTTCAAATAGTCGTCTCTGCATTCTAATTCATAAATTTTAGACATGAAAGGCAAAAACAAATTTTGAATTAACATTTTGATTTAAGCTTCTGTTTTATGCTGTTTCAAACGATAAAATCAATAAGCGAAAGTATCACATTAACCAAAATAAGTAGGACAGTTTTAATTTAAAAACCTTACATTTTAACTGGTCGTGCGCGTTGATTATTTCAAATATCTTACCTTCAAACGCTTCAAATACGTAAACTCCAAACATAAAATTTTTGGACACTTAACTAAAATACCATGACTAATAAAATATCTAAAAAATATCAATTATGCGCTGTGTATATTGGAAACTGGCAAAATCTAAGATCATTTATTGGAGATAAAAACATGATTTTCATATTGCTATTACACGAACACTTCCGAACCATTATATACAGAAATGAAGCCAATTGGAAAATATTTTACCGTGCCGGAAGACTATATCTTTGACACTCGTGACGATGAAAAGTTTGAATCTGCTAAAGAGGATTTTTCCTCCTTTTCTCGAGATGTTGTTGTCCGAGTGGATGGTTCAGAGAAATGCAAGGGTTTGTTCGATTCGTTTCTTCAATGCTTTCCTCATTCAAACATAAGATTTCATATTGTCAAAGATCTCAATGAAACAGAGGCAGATTTGGTTACCTCCGGGATAGGTACACCAGAGTCGAAACCCGAGGCCACCTTTGAGGCGTTGGCATCCATTTGTGAAACCCAAGAGAAGAAGTGCGTTTTCTCAGATATCGTCATGAAAGGCGGTGAGTTTAAAACACTTTTGAATCAATGTAAGAAAGTTGGCGCGAGTCACATTTTCGATTTGCACCGACTCGCCGATGACAACTCGATTAAAATATTCGGAACCGATAAAACAGCAGAAATATAAAATATACAGCTGAAATCCCAAATATTTAAAATAATTTTTAAATTCAATTTAATGTCGTAAAAAATTTAAGCATTCCAAGCGTATCTAAGGCTTAATTGAATGGTTTTTATTCAAGATGTGACTTTGGCACCTTATTAGGATCTTTTTGAGATTTATGCATGATGTTAACGATTCTTAATCATTTTTTTTGCGATATGTGATCCTCGTGATTGTATTTTTTGTGAGAATTTGTTATGATCTTCGGATAGTTCGTTAACGTCTTTTCTTTTACGTCGTCCTTTTATGTGTCTCTAAACTTTGGAAAGTATGAAGTCTTCAACTTGGAATTTGTTCGTTAAATAGATATGACGCTTCTTTTATTTGTGTTTTGTAAGAGTTTGGGTTAGTTGGTGATTTTTAACACTTTTTTAACTATTTGAATAAACTGTTCTAAAATGTGAAAATTTTTTGGTACCACCTAAACTTGACAGAGTCTTATGTTTTCTTCTCAAGTTCGTTTAGTTTTTTGGTTTAAATTTGATAATTTTTTCAGATTTTATGGTTTCCTGTTTTTTGACTAAAACTTTCAGAATATTAAAAGCGGTCACGCTTGAAAATTTCAGCCACGCTAAATGTTATGGCTTTTCATAATGTACCTGAGACAAACATTTTTTAATTATAAATCACCTCCCACATATTTCTATTATTTAACATTTGACTCAGAATAGAAAAGCGACAAATTTTATCAACTAGTTTGGTATTTATTGATTGAAAAGATGGACGTTACAAAGGTGGGCCAACTGGTTTTACTTATAAACAAATGAAGTATTTGGATTTTTGTTTTCAGAATTTCGAGTCTAATTCCCAATTAATGGTCAATAGATTCTTCATATTTAACACATACGATCTTTGTCGAAGATCTGTGTTTTTGTTTGCCATGACAATTTATTCTTTTCTTTGATTTTGGTTCACATTTTCTTTCGATTGTTTGACTATATTTTTATTTTCGAGATATGTTTGAAACTTGGAGCATTTCTGCGTCTTATTTGATGTATAAATTTATTTTAAATGATATTTTATCTATACACTCAAATATATGCTTTTGTTATCGAGGTCAATTTTACCAACCCAACTTATAAATTGTTATAGATTTCATTTTGGTATCTCCTATTTTTATTGATGGGCGGCTGTATATTTTTTGAAAATCTAACGTCATAATTTGCATTCAATATTTTTTTATATAAAAAATCTCACAATTTATTACGTTTATTACATCATAAAAATTGACTAAAAGATTAAAGCCACGTTATTTCCTGTCGTTTTAAATATTATTTAAAAACTTTAATGTTAATTAGTATCAGCTGTCAATAAATGATGTCGTCTCTCAAAATTTTAAAACTTTTAAGATTGAAAGTTAAATTATTGACACATTTATGAATATCACTTCCTCTAAAAGTATATTTTAAATTTATAATACTCTATAACTCTTAAAATTACGAATTCGCTTGGTGCAAATAACTACGATATCGAGACATATTACTTTTTGTCACATTTTAATTCAAAAAATCTGGCAACCATATAAAATTCACTGAAAACTAAAATTTCGACAAGCCTTTAAACACCAATATTGAACCCCTCCACGATTTGACCATCATGACCAGCTCTAATTTAACTTCCAAAATAATTAACCAAAGTTTGAATATCTAAGAGTAATTTTTTCTTTGAAATTTTATTTAAAGAACAATACAGAATAAAAAAATTCTATTAGATCTGCACCTATCAATTATAAAGCCGATTAACGCGCGTGCCCAAGCAACTAGTGTTGCGAGCATGTTCAAATTAGCAATTTTTTGAAATTTTGTTAATGGCTACTTTTATGATTTTTAAACCTATATAATCATTCGAATTTTAAAATTCAAATTAATGTTGTTAATTGAAATATTTTTTTAGTTTACATTTCCTCTTGTAAAATATCATTAATTTCATCAGTGTCAGGAGTTTCCACACTGCGGTCGGAGGAGCTTATCACAAAATGTTTAAGTTTTTATTTCGCTGAACTGGAAAAATATAAATTATTGAAATTTTTAATGATATTATAAACAACCTGAAGTTAATAGCTTCATATTATGATTCCTTTTTGTATCTATATTTTAAACTATTTTATCCCAACTAAATAATCCGGCAATATAAAATATATTGCCCCGCATGGTGCTGACACCACTGGAACTGAAAAAAATATTTTATATAGATGTATGGATTGTTTAGGACGATATCTTTGTATTATGTCACTAATTTTTCTGATCAAACAAAAATAAAATTAGCATTCAATGGACAAATTTTAATTAGAGTTGAAACTTTTAAGTCAACTGATTCAGTTTATGAGTCCTAAAAGCTGAATAAAAAAGGGAAACAATGTATGTATGATCGTGATCATATTGAATATTGTCATTTTTAAAGTGAATCAGTAGGCTATATTCAACTGTTTAGTTTTCTTCCAAATATTCTCAAATCAAGCCTAGGGCAAGCAAAATTAAAGCTTAATTTGACAATGGTGCATTCGAAAATAGCGAGTAACCAAAGAGATCAGTATTTGAAACGTAAAGGGATTTTAACAGCTGTTTTTCAATCTTCCAAAAATCACTTCGCGCCTTTTAACATGATGTTCTTGGATTTGCGCAAACCAATAATTTTTTAACAATTCCTAAAGATCTCCTACTTTCAGTTGCGAATAATATTTTTCCAGCTATAGTATGGAAAAAAGTTGAAATCTGTACCTCTTTTTGATAGTACGATACAGAGAAAAATTCGCGGTATGTCGGAAGACATTGTAGCTCAGATTTAGATTTCGTCAATCCAACTAAAAAATCTGTTGTGTTGCAAGCTGCTTCTACTTTTTGCTATTTGACCGTGATTGATGAAAGTGTGAGAATTTCTGACTTTTGTTTCACAAATCTCTTGAAAACCAAACTACAAACAAGGTAGTTTTTAAAGCCATGTAGAACTCCTTCAAGGAATAGAAACTTCAATGGAGCTCGTATGTGTGCACAGATGGAGAAAGTCTGGCCTTTAAGCTCAAAAAATAGACTGCAAGAGACATAAATTAAGCCATGTGCGTGGTCCATCTGGAAGTAATGGCAGGAAAACCACATATACGAGCTTCATCTGTGTTTTAATGGTAAATTAAAATTTGATGATTTATAAAAGCTAGACAGTGCAAGAATCGTTTTTATCTTGTTTTGTGTAACATGATTGGACCGTAATATGAACACCGTTGATATCATTTAATTCAGCGAATGTCATGGTTGCGGTTTTTCGAAGGCTTTTTGAGATAATTAATGATTGCTATTTTTCTGTAAGAGTATGGTTCACTTTTAACGCAGACTATCGGTTAGGTGATGTGAAACCTATAACTGGCTTATATGGCGGATATCTTTGATCTTCTAAATCCAAGAAATCTAGGTCTACAGAATGAGAAAAAGCACGTCATGAATACGCGTGATAAAATTAGCCACTTTCGAAAATAACAAGATGGCCTGTTGATATGTAGAATGTTTCCTGTTACTTTACAGTACTTTCGTGAAAACTCCATAAAAATAGATCAACTCACAACTAAAATTTTTTGATACCGGAGTCTGTCAAACAATTTCGAAGAATATTTAATCAACGAAGAACATCGAAACCTTTGGTTGTCTTGGCAGCCAGGCTGAATGAGATCTCGCAGATAAACCAGTCACGAACAAGAAGAGTTATCCGAGATAGTTTTCTGATAGACCGTTAAGTTCGAAATTTGATAATAAAACAGTTGCATATTTTTTAATATGGTAAGGAAATATGTAAATAAGTTGTCAAAGAAGGTTAGAGATGTAGGCTTGTGATTCTGTACGATATATCTATGTGAAGTTGAGTTTTCAGAAATGAAAGCATAAATAACCAAAAGTCAATGATAGATACTGAACCCGATTAACATTAATGTTTTGGGCACGTGTCCCAGAGTTTGAATATGGTATGATTGCAAAACAAACACAGTCTCCACAGTGACTAAAATACATAAAGAGTTACATTTTTGTCACCCAAGCTTATCCTATTTTTCTGATTGCTAAGAGGACTTATTTATACTTTTATAGTTTGTTCTAATTTTACGCCGCTCGAATTAATAAGAACCTATCACTGTTTTTCTGAACAATCATTTAGTACAACTGTAATACCCGGATTTTTGATAGGGGTATCTCCCTGACGGCACTTCAAGAATATTCCATTTTTCAAGCCCAGGCTGATAACACCTTAACCATTTTAACATCATTCATGTTAAAAACGTCTCAATATTTTAAAATTTCTCAATCCATTTTGAAGCTTTGCCAGAGAGTATGAGAGATATTTGTGAACATTTTTAAATATCATAATTTTGTAAACCCTTATCTTGTTTCTAGGATGGTGTGCCATCTTAGTAATATAAAAAAACGCACCTGCGCGAGCTTTTATTCAGTAAACGTTGAAAAATATACATTTGTTGTTTTTTATAATTAATTACACTTTACTTTCAGAAAAAAATGAAAAACTAAATTCAAAATGATTGACAATTAATCTTTTCAAGTAACATTAATTTTTCTATGATACTTATCCTAGTGTCTTCATAAAAACTATTCAAAAGCTATATGTATTCATTTTTATGATGGAACCCAAAATATAAGGTTAACGCATGTGTTGAAGAAAGATAACTAAGTTAAGTATATGATGCATAAATACTTTGTGTAAAAGAAATTGCAACGAAATTAATGGCAGTGTAACTTATCTCCTTTTCACCATTTTTGCCTTTCGATCATCAATCGATGATTTTGTCAACAACTAAAGTGATTTTCATTAAAGTGAATAATAGCGAGTCGCCTCAGTCTTTAGATTGGTTAAGCCAAAATATATAAACAAATTAGTGATATTATAGCTTTTCACCACTCCCTAACTTTTTATTTCAAAATTGAAAATATAAACCCACATGCTTGAACGAAATTACTCCCTTTGTAGAAAAATAAATAGAATTTTCACATTATTTTTAACTGCTTAACTCACAAAACAGAAAATTAAACTGGTAGATTTTCAAATTGAGCACGATATATACCAGTGCGCTTGCTTCAAATTCCCACATCGCCGATTTGCTATCCAGTAAGTGTTTAGGATATTATTACTTTCATTTGAGTAATCTTGTTTTGAAGTTTAATTCTAAAAATTTTCAAGATATTCTGAATTGAGCATTCAATGAAAAATATTTGGATCCCTAAAATATTTCAGGGTTTCGGGTATGGTATTTAAATATAGTCTTAAGAATAAAACCTCTATTATAAAATAATTTTGAAAATTCAAAATGTTTTATCAACTACATTTAAATCAAAATTTTAAATAAATCGAGTTGTAAATAATATATTATCGTTCTCCAGTTTTAAAGATTAACTTACCAATAAAATTTTTTACATATGTTCAAAATAAGCAAACTTATGCGAAATTTAAACGAGTAAAACAGTAAATTGAACTTATATATAAACATTATAATATCTCATTTTGTGACAGTTTAACAACTGACAGCGTAATATAACCTGAATTTCTATAAACAAACATAATTTTATCATATTTATATTTTCCATAATCTGCTAAAAGACAATGACAAATTTTTAGAACAGTTTGACAATGGCTTATCATCGTTCGATACATGATATAAATCAAAATGTAATTTTATGGATAAAATAAGCGCATTTCGAAGATTTTACGCATAAAATTATTTAAAACATAATTTATATATAAAAATCGAGAACAGCACATTTTCGAGCAAAATATAATGAATTAACAGCTACGCAAGCGCTAATTTGTATTGATAACCACAAATGAAACTTTTGAAATGCTGAAACAAGAACACGTTTTGAGATAAACCTGGAATAATCGTCTATATTCAATTTAATCATTTTGTAACAGAAATATATTTGGTTGATAGAAGGTGAACACCAAGCCATCAAAGTGACCTTTTAAAAATCCTATAATAAGCTGAAAAATGTTCTTTTTATCCTATGTACGTTGTGAAATTCAATGCATATAAAAATGTTAAATAAAATGACATGTTAAAATATTAATTATTCATCCGGAATTTATGTCTATCAAACTTAATCAGCTTATAGATGGAACCAAATTATCAATGAAGTTAGCTATAAATTTTTCTTAAGAAGTCTTAGAACCGTTGTATCGACATCCTCATTTCATGATCCAAAGTAGAATTATTTAAAGGTTTGCTGGATAAAGAAAGTTTAATATGAACTGTATGAAACACAATGTATATATAAGCACTCCAAGATAACCCCGCCATTTCTTCATGGAAAAAATGGTGTTAAATACACAATTTATTTTAAAAGCATGTTTATTGTTGGTCTATTTTTTATCTTCATTTTTGAACACATTTAATTATCACATTCTAGTTTTTTATTTTTCGGTATTATGTTATTTCTTTGTAAAGTTGATTTTTTCTTTCAAACATATTAACGCGTTTTTAAAATGTATAAAATAATTTTTTGTGCATGAAATTTTCTTTAATTCAGATCTGTCACGATGTTTAAAAATTACCTATCTTAACTGATGACATGTCGGAATCCCAACCTGATTCGAAACATCCTAGAGTCATCGCACAATAAATAAACAACCAAAATATTATGTTTTCAATAATTTTCAGGAAATGATTTCCCATTTTTATTGATAATTATTTTTAGCAAGCCTCAAAACTAGTTCGAATCTTGATAGTCAAACTTTAACAAAATATAAAAATTGTAATTTGCGCTATTTTGGGAAATTTTTGAAAATTGTATGATTTTACCATGTATCTGTCATTCACAACTTTCTAAAATACATATTTATAAGTTTACTTCAGCTAAAATAACAAAAAACCTTTCTGGTTGATCTCGTTTTACTTCAGAACAAAAACGTGTCAGAACGTTTTGATTTTACAATGTAAGCGGTTAGGAATCATGAAAATAGAATAAAATCTGAGTGAAATTGGTTAAATAAGCTCAGGCACGTAAAAATTATCATTCATAAGAGATAGAAATTCGAAACTTTTCTAAATAGACTCTATCACGTTTTACATTCATTTTAACCATCCTAACTTGATATCGCCATTATATTTTTCATTTTGACTATGTTAAGTAGGTTAATTTTTAACCTGATTGACCTTGATTTAAAATTTGGTTGTAGATAGAAAAATCCACGTTTTGGTTTGTTTATTTGAATTTTGTTCTTGGTCATCAGAATGAAAGAAAATCGTTCAACAAATTTTGGTTATGAGATGCAGGTGCTTTTCAGAAATAATGACTGTTTGATTTTTGAAATTCTAGATGACAGACTAAGTCGTGAATTAAGCTCTTTATGAAATACGAACTTGTATTTTTCGTTAATTAACGGAATAAATGAATAAATTTCATAAAAAATCTTAAAAATGAATTTAGATATTTCTCTCCTTGAGAAATTTAATATGTTGATCGCCGCAATGAAAAGCAAAATTGAAGTCATCTTTGAAAGATTAATCGCGAAAATGGGACTGGGGAGTAATGTACTTCATAAATATAACGCTTTATAATTCAGTCAGACATGACATTTTTTTATTTTTATGTATGATTAATAATCACCTTAATTTAATGTAAATCAATTTGAATTGAACAGATTAGATAATATATTTAAACTAAAAATATTAAAAACTTTGCAAATTTGAACAAAAACGGTTTTTGAACTTATTGAATGATCACGAGACAAACTGTTAAAAACGTGCGCTATGATAAATATATATTTCGTGTAACTGTCAATTATCATGTTTTTAAATAAATTGACATTGAGTAAGAATTCAATTTTTCATGAGATTTGAAGAGTATTTACATTGATTTTGAAATAATTTATGAAATATAATTAAAATGATGAGTTTAATCGTCCATTTTAAATTTTAATTTATCACGGCTAAAATTTAAATTTAGTATCTATCTTCTAAGAATGGCATATTATTTGATCGTTCCATTTCTTAAACATAATAAATAGTTCTTTTTATCCAAATTTTTACATTCTACGCTAATTGCGTTAATTTATCTGATTCAAAATTTAAACAAATTTCGATAGCTCGTAATGCATTCAAATTAAACAAAAAGAAAATTATACTTTTTCATATATTTATTTGTCTAATTATTAGGAGTTTGAAAAACTGTTGATATCTATCCCAAAATATCATAAATAAAACACTTGTATGTTTTCATTTTTAAGGTTGAAATATTGACGGAATAATAAAACAAGAATATCAACATGTTTAAACAAACTAGATACAGAACCTTAGATAAGAGCGTGAAGATGGCGTTCCTTCATTCCACTCCACTAAAGTAAAAAATTAAAATAAAGTATGAAATAATCAAAAATAAATTTATCAACGGTATTAGAAAAAACTATCAACCTGAAAAGGTCAGTTCGTTATTTTCAACTTATAGAAATAAATATTCATAAAAAGTGACCTTAGAATGTTAGTTTCAGTGCAACTGACCGTCTTCTAAATTAACATCACATTTACTTCAGTGAGTGTTTGAAAATGCTAATATTCGAACGTTTTTCCGGTAATTAAATGTTCCAAAAAATAAAAGCCCCCGTAAACAAATTCCCTGAAACTATAAAAATGGCCAATTAAAATCTTGTAAAATTATTGCTATTAATGACCCAAGATAAGATTTTCGACGGATTCATTTATTTACTTTTCTAACAATTAGATTTCTTCGATTTTGGGACACTTTTTCAAAAAATTTCTTTGATTTTCTATATGTGTCTATGATTAAACATAAACCGTTTAACGCATTCAAGTTTGATGGCATACACGTTAATCAAAGAAAAACGTTTTAACTTTCACATAGCTTCCAACACCACCTGGCAACATATTGTTTATTCCTTCTGTGACAGTAACACAATCAATAAAATTGATGCCTTTTAAGTGTGAAGAAGAAACTAATTTTTATTCTGAAAAGGAAAAAACTTAATACTGTTCTTCTTCTATTCATATATTTTTAAAACAACATAAAAACGTTTAGCGTATTTTAATTGACAATGTTCAAAAGTTTGGGATCTAACACTGTCAGAAAACAATAAATAATCTAACTTTTCGAACCTAATTCTTCCTTACCGAAACCTTTTTCGTTTATGTTCGCAATATGTTTGTAAAAAAGTAATATGGTAATCCGTAACTTTATGGAGAGGTTAGATACAAATGTGGTGCTTTTGCATAAAGGAATATCAACATGAGGAGCTGCCAAATTAAAAATATGGAATATTTGATAAATTAACCCTCTATGGCACGTTGTCAAATTTAAATGATAAAACTATTTCTGATATTATAACCGATTTACTGAAATATAACTTGATGAGATATTCGCATTCGAACATAATAACATTTCTAAGAGTGTTTAATTCAAGATCAAACATTGAAATATGTGAACCTTGACAATATTACTGAAAGGCAAATCTAATAATGGTGTAAAAGGTTCAAGTGTTTGTTTGGTATAGACAGTTATATTCATGAAAGATACAATTAGTTCTAAAGAAGAAAATAAAAGCAAAGGATGCATCTCCGTTCAATTGGAAAAGCCAAACTGGTCAAGAGAAATTGTAAAAATATTTGACATCATTGAAGATACGAATTACCATGGATTTTCATATTTTTCTGCAATTGAATTATTGAGAGGATGTTTATGATCATGATAAAACTCACAACACTTCAATAGAATAATTCAACGATAATTTTGGGCTAAATTTTTCAAAAGTTTGGTATATCGCATCTAAACTACCCCCTAATATTCGTCATTTAATAATAAGCATAGTAGAGGCAAGAAGAATAAATCGGAGAAAGAGTTTCAAAAGACAGTCTTGCTATAAAAGCAAGATGCCACAACCTGAGGTCCTGTGAATGGAAATTATCTCGGAAGGAACCTCAGATATTTCAATTAAAAAATGAATTAAAATTATAACATTGTTTATTTTCAATCGTGAGAGAAGGTAAGATATAAAAGGAATACTTGAAAAGTGCGAAATTCTTTTTTTTATGAAAATTAAGAGTGGGAATAAATATGAAGAACTAATAATAAAATTCATTTTATTTTCTTCTCGCGCAGGTTTAATGAAATTTTTATTTTAAAGATAGCGCGACACTCTATTTTATTTCACGACATGAGTTATTAGTATTAATATTTTTGAAAAGATAATCTTAATTCTAAAACCTATTCTTTTTGCAAATTTAAATTTTAGAGACACAAACACAAGGGATTCTTTATGACTTAAGTTAAGACAATTTTATTTTAATTGACTTGTTTTTTCATCTGTGCCAGATTTTTAAACGAAAATATAATCAGTTTGGTGCATCAAACGTACAGGTGAATTTCGCTAGAGGCTGCGAAAATAACCGATTTATATCAAACCTCAAAATTTTCCAGTTTGACCATGATATAAATTTATCGAAACAGTCAGTCTTATTTTCACCCCGATATTCAATATTTAAACAACAAAGCTTTTACCTCTTCATTGAAAATCTATATGAAATTACGATTTTTTGTATTTTTACATCATTCTAATTCAATATTAATTTTTAACGATTAAAAACTATACACGCAAAGTTTTTACCCATGTTCGTTATCTCGCTTACATATTATTTATTTTGAATCCAAACATATAAAACGAGAAAAAATTTAGAATTTTACCTATAAATGTTCCAGCTCATTTAACATAACAAGTTAACATCAAAAGCGGCTCTTGACAAAATAATAATGATATAAACATCGAATTTAGCTGCATTATATACTATTTTATCGAAATATAAACAAATTTCACAACATACATATAAGACTCGGCAGAGGTAAGTGAATTTTATCACTATCAAAAATGTTGTCTGTAAATATATATGTTTCTCGTTTTCTCAATTAAACAGCTTTTGTAACACTTGCGTGTCTAATGATAATAAGAGGTAATTAGTATATTGGAAAATAATTGTGCGTGCCGATATTTTTTATTTTAGATAAATCAAAATATTATTGAACATTAAATACGATTTTCATTATCTCTTTTTTTGTGAATGAAATTAAGGGTAAATTTATAATTAAAATGACTATCTTTCCCAGCTTTGAAGTTACCATGTAGTAAATTGGGGGATTTTTAGGATTTGTATTTTTCAAAATTACCTTTGGTTTCAAAACTGAATTTTGTGTATTTTTGAAAACTTTCAGATCTTTTTGACACGTTGTATGATAAGCCGATGTACCGTACCTGTATGAGCTAATTTTATCATAATAGAAACGGTGTTAAAAATCATAAATATTACTCGTGAAAAAATTCATAAAAAATTGAGTCAACAAAATTTATAAATTAAATTGAAGCCTTTACATGTTTTGTTGAGTCGTTTTTTTTGAATTCGTTCAAAACACAAAATTTATTGTCAGAGCACAATGAGTATACATCAAACAATATTTCTATTAGATGCAGCGAATAAAAAATAAGATGAAATGAATAAAATGTCAAAAGATTATTTTGTCAGTTTGGGGATATAAAATACTCGAATCTTAGTCTTGGGAATTAAAACTAACTGGAATGTGTTCTCAAAGCACGGAGAAGCTTTTGAATTTTAAACAAAAGAAATTGTGTGAATTTTATAAATTTGATGACACATTGAGAAAATTTAAAGTCATGTTTTAAATGTTTTATCGTTAAGACTGAGTGTGTAAATATCTTATTTAGATCACAAAATTTTATAATTTCATATTTTTCAATGAAATATGTGGCGCAGACTCGTTTTTTAAAAGTAACAATTGTAATAGTTTATCACAATGCAAAGGTTAAAAAAAGTCAGATTTCGCAAAAAATTTAGCTGAAGGAAGGAATAGACTTAGAGGTTATTCTACTAAATAAAGTAATACCAAAGTGTAAAACACTAAGAGGAGCACACCTCAACCTTGTAATATTTCATACTGTGAAACAACATTGAGAATTAAACTTATACCCGATGAAGTAAGTTTTATAAGTGAACAGGATATAATTCAACTTGATTTAAAAGAGTCCTTCATTATAATTTCAAGAGAATATCCCGATAGTTCAGATTTAGAAGTAACAACGGTTCAAATTTTAGATTTCACACCAGCAAAATTCATATTATTTACTTTCGAGAACAATTTCTGAACGAGAAGAACTTTATCATTGTCTTAGAATGATACAAAACCCTCAAATTGACATCCTTAATACGTACCCGTTGCATAAATGGATAAAAATTAAAAGGAAAAACGTTCATAAAGATGAAAAATGTCTCTTATGTGACAAAAATATAGTCAATGAAGCAACGAAATTTATTGCCTGCGATAGTAATCATTCATCAAACATAAGTTTGTGGAATTTTCATTCACCCTATACACACAGAGCAACTTCAGAGGGAGTGTAAATGGACAACTCAGGCAACAATTCCTCTTAAAACCGAGGCATTATAAAATTTTATACCAGGAAAACGTCGAGTATTGGAATAAAAGATATACAAATTATCAAAATTGGCATCGATTAAATACACCTTCAAAAGTATTTGGTTTCTGTCTGACAACATTAAAGATTTTTACAAATGTAGGTTTTTTATTTGAATTAGAATTACATTCAATGTCGGTTATCAACTGATTCTTACCCCTTGGATATATTCGAGTGTTTCACAATTCACCCGAGATTAATTACGCTCGAGAAAAATATGTTGCAGGTTTTGTTTGTATATTATCATAGATTGAAGTTGATGAAGGCATTTGGCCAATTTTTGTTCTCTTGAATATAAGAGGTGGCCAAAACATGGGTATCGAATTCTCACGCACCTTGAAATGCATTCTGAATCCGATCCAGGTCTGGGAGATACCTCTTTACTCTGTGCAAGAAATGTAGTAGATTTTAATCATTTCAAGCTTAAGCCTGTTGAAAGGATTAAAAAAAATGAGAATTATTGTGTGTGGAGGAGACGGTACAATTGGCTGGGTTTTTTCTGAAATAGACAAGGCAAAAATTTCCCCTGAGGTATTTTTCATTTTCTAATGTTAGAAAATACAAATATCAATTTTGCCTTTGGGTACAGGAAACGATTTTTCTCGAGTTTTTGGGTGGGGACCATTCTTGGATGATCCTCTTAAAATATCGAAATATCTTGACTGGACAAATTATTGCGTTCCATGTCCGTTAGATCGGTATAGTTGTTCATAATAACGAGTTGGAAAATTTCGATATTTCCATTGAAAAATTTAAATGAGAAATCTTCTTCTGAATCCGAAATTTTCCAAGTGATAACAGTTTACGAATTTTCAGGATGTTCGTGATAAATTGGTATCTAACTCTGAATTGATTAATTGTTACATTTTCAAAATTTCAATTTCTACGCTTAACAAAAAGAAGTTTAAGTTTATGAGGTACTTATTCAAGTTAAAAAAGGTGCTTCCATCAGGAATTAATTCTCTTTATAAATAGATTGAAAAAAATTCTCACGATGGTCAAAGACGTATTTCTATGATTTAATTTCAAGAAAACTAATATTGATGTGAATTATGTCAAATTATTATCCTTTTCCAAAAAACTAGACGATTCTTTCTCTTTATATAAGCATCATTTCCCCTTGTTTCGTTCGAGTAATTCAGAATCTGAGAAATACGTGTTATCTGATACCGATGATAGTTCAATTCCTCAACCGAATGAAATAAAAAGCCTGAGAAGAACCGGAAGTGACCTGATATTGCAACCTAGGATTTGTAAATCCTCCTCGTTGCCAAATGACTATCCTATCATTTATACAGAATCTGATTTTATTAAGCTCAGTTTTAAGCCCTTGGAATCCATTTTAAAAGAAATTTTCAAACATATTAACAAGATTACGCATGTATTGTTAGGGCAAAAATACATTATGAATTTACATGCTTCTGAACCAATTGTAAATAAAAAAGTTCAGTATTTAAACGATAGTAACACAATTATCTCAAAGAAATTTTTGTTCCCGCTTAATTACCAAATTTGCCATTATAATAATGCGTACAATGAAAAATATTTCATGAACAATTATTTCGGTATTGGACTTGATGCAAAAATAGCTCATGAGTTTCACATCATGAGAGAATCATATCCTCAGAAATTTGACAGTCGAACATTTAACAAACTGTTGTATGGATATTTAGGAACCAAGGAATTCATCAATAACTCTTTCCGTGATTTACAAGACCATATAACAGTAGAATGCGATGACATTCCTATTAAATTACCTAGTTTGCAGGCTTTGGTTATTCTCAATATTCCCAGCTATATGAGTGGTGTAGATTTTTGGGGATCAGATTCTCTCAAAGGATTTCAACCTCAGTCCATAAATGATGGAATGTTAGAAGTCTGTGCCATCAGTGGAATCGACCAATTAAGTCTTGCAAGAGTTTTTGGATCACAAAAAGAAAGTCGTATCTGTCAATGCAGAAAAGTATCGATAACAATAATGGATGAAGAAATCCCCCTTCAAATCGACGGGGAAGCACTTGTTCAAAAGCCTTGCGTTATCGATATATCATACAACAACACTTTTTATGTTTTAAAAAGATGCAAATACATTCAAAAACATAACAGTTTTACTGACAATTCTTCATTTATACAAACAAAAGTATCAAACAACGATGAACTTTTAAAAGAATATCAAAATGAGGTTCAAATATTAATCTCTAAAATCAAAAATTGGTGATCGTTTATTTGTGTTATTAGTTTGTGTGAGTTACAAAAATCAGGCAAGAACTTTGAAGAGATTTTCATGGATGAAATCGAAAGGATAAACAAAATAACGAATTTTTCTCAAGTTATTGAATATTCAACTCTGCTTCAAAATCTAAATTTCATTTTTTATCGAAACAACCTTCATTTAAATTTATCAATGTTCGAAGTATGATCGTCTCTTCAATAAGGAAAACGTGAAAGACAATTTAAAAAAGCTAAAAGCATTTCTGTCTGAATTTGAAACAATAATTTCGAACATGTTACTTATCTCAAAAAAGTATGTTTTAATTTGTCTCTGCAATAAATGCAATTAAATTTTGCGACGTTTTTTTAACATGCAAAGTTACATCGATTCCAATAAAGTAAGCATCGCCTTTTTTAACCTTTAAACTCTGATTATTTTTAGAAGAAAACATCAATTCTGACATTCCTTCTATGATGACCATGATTGACCCTCCTTTTATCTTGAACAGTAACCTATCTTTTGAATTAATTAATATCTTAAATTAATTGTATTTTTCTTACATTTAATTGATACAAATTGAACTCTTTGAAACCACTGTTGTATTTTAAAACCATAATATCGTCTTCATCTACGACGCTTTCCACTTTAGGAGTAAAATAATCTCGATTTAATGGCGTAAAATCTGTAATTTTAAGCATTATTTCAGAATCTTTGAACTTATTTGTTAACCCCAAACGAACTACATTGTCACTGTTGGCCATGCACTCCACAATTTCTAATAAGAGAAAAAAATCTTACCCCCCTTTAAATAACAATGGGGAACATTAGCATTTATTCGCAAAGCTTCCCCTGCTTTGAGTTTAACCAAATTCATGAAAAACACAAAAAGGCAACCGACGTCGAATGGGAACTGTTTGTGTAGTGACATAAACACATCGTATAATTCATCCTTAGAACATTCGTTGAAAATATCATTATAAATCTTCTTCAGTTTATCTGTTTCTATCCCTACGATATATGATATAACCTGTTTGATGGTATCGGCATCTGAGTTTGAATCTAGAATAAGCGTCACTACAATAACCTTGTGACAATTTTTCACATAAAATATGATTCAATGGTGGGATTCGACCAACGATTTTTTTGATTTCCTTTACATTCCGGAAGCCAACTAACGCCTCGAAGTTTGAAAGTGCTGACATTAGCTTTGATCTTTACCAATAGCCATTTCTGGTTTGTGGTTACTGTCCGGGTACTTTTCGGGAAATTTAGAATGTAATTCCACAGCTGTTTGTTTATCAGGGTGAACTTGGATTGATAATGCCCTTCCAATAGATAGTATCTTCAGGAGAAATGCGAGATCACCCAAAGACTTTGATGCAAGATATGTTGATATGGGCACCGATCCCATGGTAGTTATCACGTAACTGGGTAACTTAGGATGGCTTCCCATCCACATCTGTACTCACCAACTAGCTTATACCTCGGCATAAGGATGGGTTTCGTCGATTTGATAACTTCCTTCCTGGCATTTTTTTAAAACTGACACCAAACTTTTGCTACCACACAAACCCCAGTCATACTTTTGAACTCCACATTTCAGACAAACCACTGTTATAACAAAAAATAACAAACCTTCATCATCCATTCCCAATAAAATTAATGATAACCGCGATATTTGCTTTCAGAAAACCGACTTTTAAATAGTAATTAAAAATTTTCGGATGTATAGAAGAGGCTCACGCAGGCGCTTAAAAAATTTACACAACTTGGTGTTCGACCTTTGTTGAGAACAAACGACCAATTCTTTCTACTTTTGGTTAATTATTTTTGATATAGTTCAAAGTATACTTTTTTCTTTCACTATAACCGCATAAATTATCAATCAATCAAAAATAATTCTCGTATTGAAGAGCATCAAAATCTTCGATTGTTATAAACAATGTTCGTTTTAGTTGGTTTATTTTACATGCAACATTTAGGGCTTTTTATAGTAATCATTTTTTGTGACCTCTTTTAGCTTTTCATTGTAACCGGTTCCTGCTTTGTAATTCAAATGATAGATCAATGTACGTAAAATCTATATTGCGTCAACGTTTTTTCTGTATTTCGATTATAATCACGAGGAAGAATTATTGGGTATAGTTTTTGGATATTTTTTTCTGGAGATGGATATTTTGATAGCTAATCGTGATTGTCAGAAAATTTGACCTTTCCCAAGAATTGTCCAGAAACAGAACCAAGGCCCTGAATTCACAAAAAAGCTCAATATTTCAAAGAATTTAAAACAACATTCGAATTTATCCTAGAAAATCTGCAGTAATTCTTCATTAAATTACTGTCAGAGCCATCAGACTAATGTCACTCGAGCTGATTTATTTTTGTGACTCTATGTATTTTAGATAACACCTAAAACCTTGTGGAATTATAAATTTTATATCCTTAAGTGTTGCGCCTTCCAAAAAATCATCAATCAGTACAAAACTGGATGAGACGTAAATTTGAGGTTAGACTTGGCTTGTTCAAATAGAACTTTTTCGATTATAATCAGCAATATGGGAGGAAAATTCAAACGTCTTTAAATGAATCACGGCTATCTTTTCAATCCGGATCCATCAACAACGATCTTACGTTTTTAAATTAAAAAAATTATATTTGGTAAAACTAATTGATTGGGTAAATAGGCTAAGAATCGAAAAGCCTTATCCGTGAATTCATATTTGAGATCGGCCTGTATCACATTTGTAGATAGTGTAACTGTAAATAACATTTTAAAATTTCAATGAAAATATATTATGTGAAGAATATTCTGCTATTCTTTGTCAATGATGACACTAAATACTGCGATTGGGGCTAATAGCCGAATTATATTTTATCTATAACGAATGGTTGAAAGCCTTGATTTGTGAGTACAGTTGAGCCAAAAGACGAAACTGTAGATTACCAGCCTGGAGCCTTTAAAGATCAAAAATCAAAGAGAACAATTAAAAACCATAATTTTACATTACAAGGACTGAAATCTTTTAATTCCGTCGCCCTACGGAGGATTCAAACTATAAGCATCAACTAGTTGAAAATTAACACTGGAAACTTTCATCGATCAAAATATGATACTCTATTTTCTCTAACAATTCGATCTCTATCTTTTATAAAACTTATAATCAGTAAAAGCAGAAAAAATAACTGAACGTGAATTCGCAAAAATATCAAAAACCAATTAAAAAAATTCAAAGGTAAATAATGCAAATTTAATTTTTTAATTCCAGGATAAATGGAATTTTTCATAATTTTGACAGCTTTCTACCGATTTAAGATTTTCTATTTCAAATAGATGAATCTACTTGTCAACAAGTCGCATAAAAATGACAGTGATGAGGAATATTGCAAACACAGAAAACAATAGCAGAGTTTGTGAAAAGGAACGCGATCTTTTGTTTTCTTGTTTCAGAAACCGGTTGCTTTCACCGAGATCGAACTCGCTGTTTGATATGAATCGCACTGATTCGTTAATTCTCTTTTTTCATATCAATGCAATATCCTACCTCAAAATCAGATTTTATCATCTTTGAAGTTGTTATGAAATTTTGTTTCAAATTACGAGTTAGACTAAGAATGTCTTCTGTGTATTTTTGGGTTAATTTATCACTATCTTCGGATTTTAGACTATGTGATTTATCGGTTAATCCCAGACGTCTTCGCGTCTCAGAAATATGATCATCGGGGATCTTGAATAACGGTTTATGTGAATTAGTGGGATTTGTAACGATGGGTGTCTTGTTATTCGACAAATTTAACAACTCAACCATTTTCTTGAATGATTTCTTCCATTCAAAATCATCCTCCCCCCAGGTGCGGAGCTTTTGTAAAAAATCCAAACCTTCTCTTTGTGATGCTGGTATAAAGTCTGTAGCTTTTGATAGACATCAATTTCAGCCCTCATTTTAGAAACATCTATCGTTTTAAAATTAAACTACCAACTAAATCAACTATTCTGAAATATATTTCGTTCAAGTACTCCATATACTACTTATGAGTGTTATATTACGATCAAAAATTTCTTGAATTGACTCTCTGAGTTGCTCTTGGATAATTCATCCGTTTTAACCAATAGATTTTGGAAATTCACAACGTCGACTTCCATTCTTTTCGCGCAATCTCGTTTGAATACAATTAGTTATAAGTGCTTCTCACACTCGTAATACATTTTAAAATCCGCACTTCCCGCATCAGAGAAGTGAAATCAAAACTTTAGGAAAAATTTGGAACTGTATTATTATTATTTTTAATCTAGTTTAAATAAAAATTTGTCAACTATGGCTTGAGAATTTTACAAAAAAGGAATTCTTCTTTGTTCTGCATGTTGCGTGATCAGGTGAAAATTCATAATTCTTTATTTCATTTATTCTTTCAGACAACCACTATAAAAATCTCTCTGCGTGCACGTTTTTTAAATCGTCAATAAAGCTAGTTCTTAAAAAACTAATTAGCAACGTATGCGTGGACAAAAATCTCATGTTTTTGTGACTATTTTTTACGCTGTTTCTCAAAAGATGTATACATATTTTTGGAGTTAGAAATGTCTCTTAACGATTAAGGCTTTGTATGATCGAGAGCAATGATATGAAATTGTCAGATAATAAAGTTGAATTTTCATTCGCTGGAATATTAAAAAATACACATTATACATTCGAAGAAAAGAAAGTAATATTCATCTCTGAATTTCTACATTTAAGAAACAAAAAATACTTATAAGAAAACTCTTAAAGGTTCAGAACTTGAAAAAGATGATTTGTATAATCGGTTGATGATTTGTCATTTGTTTGTTTCTATGCACGTCGTTCGATGTTTATGATTGTCGAATTTATCAAATTTAGGCTTAGGCTTATTCTTGTTTGACCAGTAATAAGTATAAATTAAATTGTCAAAAATTTCATCATTTTAACGAAGATGATTAAAACTGCCTTCGTTGACCGACGTTTTTCGGTGTTTACGCGAACATTTTTGAATAATTCAGAATTTGTGAATGTATAATATTACAAATTCTATTATATTTTCAAATAATTTTTAAAAATAAACTACCAAGATGGTTAATTTTTATCTCACAAAATACATTCATATTTGGCTATTAATTGACAACATATTATAATTTTGACCGAAGATCGGAAAACAAATAAGATAACTGTACAGAATTTGAGCTAGAAAACTGGAAGACTCCCAATTAAACAAACATAAAATATTAGTATTTGTTGATTTAAAACGTTGTTAATCATTTAACTTAAAAAGTAGAACTATAAACGTTCTAAGTGAGATTTCCGGTTTAGACTCGCTAATTGACATAAAAGTCAAACAAACTAAAACTGCGAAAAATATCTGACGACAAATTAAATATAAGAGAAAATAATAAACTCAAAACTAATTTATCCTGTTTCAAGAAATGCAAAAAATACTATATTATCAGTTATCAAGTGTAATCATTTTTAAATATAATAAACTCCGAAGTCTGAAAATAAATAATTGAGATGACTCGTAATTATAAGGGTGGAAATTTGAGGCGATTTTCTTAAATTTTTGTTTTTGTAATCGTAAATCCACTTTTCAAGTTCTCTCTTCAGATCACAATCCATTTCCCACGCAGAACCTGGTTCTGAGCCTCTATTCACTATTTTCGACAAATATGGTACTTTTGTGTGATTTTGAATCAAACGAATCAAGTGTATTTATTGAGATATATTTTTCGCTTTCGTTCTTAGTATGAATGCACTCGTTAAAGCAAAGGCCCATTTTTTCAGGGTTAACTCTCAGGAGATTTTGTGAATAAATTTTATCGTGTAGCTAGCTACAAGGTTTCTAAATTCGTAAATTCAAAACGTCTTTGGCACATTTCCCCATGTTTTACGCATTATAACAAGAAGAGGTGTTCGAATGCAAAATTATAACAAAATACCTTTATCAGAATTTATCCTCTCCCGGCCATTTTTAAAACGCGCTTACTCACAAAATGGCTTTTTGTGATATATGCCCAGATTTTGATAAAAATATGAATTTAAATAAGTGCTTTTAAGCATAAATACACTAAGTAGAATAAGCGATATACATTTAAAGGAAATATTTTTACCCCCGGTATATTGTTTCAAGGTTTGAAAATACTGAAAAAATAAATTACTTTTAACCTATAATTACATTGGTGTCATTCCTTCAAAAATTAAATGGTGATGCGATCAAGTTTTCAAAAAGATATACATCGATCATAAATAATAGTTTTATATTTATAAAGAAAAAACTTAAATGTTGAAATTCATGGAATATACTTATACAAACAGTGATACGCGTATAATAATGCCCGTGAAGGCGGTCGGTGAATTTCGTTTGATTTGGTGTAATTCACCTATCTCGCATAATACGAGACATTTTGTGATTTTACTCTGGTCTCCTGTCATGGTTCAATACATTCATGAATCAGATACTTTTCCGTGACAAAATAATTTTAACGAAGAATCAAAATTTTGAATGATGTCTAAACTTTTCTTCTTTATTAAAATCTTCAACTTCTCTAGATTTGGATCCCAAAAGGTGGATATTTTTAATTCACTTGGTAGCTGTTTTCAGACTTTGTTTTCGTTTGAATATGTTCCTCCTTCACAAAGTTTAGGCTATCTCACACAGTGACAAGAGTTAAATCAATTTTTTGTTGAAGTTTTCTTTGTTAAAATTCCATGTAAAAATGATCTGAAATGGAAACTAGAAAAAATAGTGTAACCGTGAATAATCCATCTCTTGTAGAAACTACAGTGTCGATGAAGTGAAAATTACGCATTCATCGTTATTATTGAAAATGCCAGAGAAAACGTATAAATAAAATTGTAAATGTAGGTAGGCGCGAACACCGATAATTATTTCTTCCAAGATTCTCAAATAAAATAGCTTATGAAAAGATAAAATATGAGGTTTTTTGGGAAATAAAATTTGAATAATTTGTAAGCTAATTCTGTTGGAAATCTTATCTGAGTTTATGAACACGTTTTTGATTTTGCCTTTATGTTATCGTCTCCAGATGTAAAAAAACGACCTGTTCTTTTTGGTCCCCCTTTCGATTTTGTAAAGCTATGAATCCTAAGATGTGCTGGTATGCTTCCACTTGAAGGATTAACAAAATTTAAACTGGGCTTAGCCGTAGAATGTTGAGTTTATATTCTTCAAATTACATTTTAAACGGTTAATAATTCTGCATCCATTGCAAACCCTAACTGAATATGAATCGAAATTTTCCTCCTTATAGCTTCGTTGGAGCAACTTTACCGCAAATATTTTTTGTTCTATTGCTGTTAATGAGCGCGCGCCGTCGACGCGATGACCGCTTTTTTATTTCTTACTAAATTTTGTTGAATCAACTTCGACGAGTACGCCAGAGGATAAATAGTCACCTCCCGGAATCAAAAATCATCAGAAATTTGTATTGAGCAGTTTCATTTCGGAAAAATTCCAAATAGAAATACTCCTTTTTTCGAAGATAGATAACTGAGAGAAGACTCGAAAATTTTAATATTAACAATATTAGATTGTCAAAATACTCTGTCGTTCGGTATGCAGTGGCTTTAACGTTAAATATTTCACGCTCCCAGATAAAAGAAAGGTATTTTTATTATTATTTAGCGAGCTGAATATTTTAACTTTGAGCCCACGTGAGTCAGAAATTTGGTTAAGTTTGAATGAAATATAAATCTCGTCAAAAATTCTAATATGGAAAAGAATTTTGTGTTAAGGTGTGTGATAGTAATTTACTTTTTCATTCACAACTTTTTAAATCTTTTTTCTAATATTTCAATCACTTTAAATATTTTAATATCTTTCGGCAACATGTTTTCATAAAATTTAAAGTGTTAACGCTAGAGTGATCGATTATCTTTAAGTTCAACAGTATAATGATCGAAAATTTTATACCACTTAACATTATAAACGAATCTTAATATCTATCAAGAAAACCCTTTGAAATTTTTCTCAATCTAAACATTTTTAAAATATGTTACCAGGTACGTTCTTTTTGATAACTCTCATGCATGATAAAAAAGCATATACATTTTTGTCAGTCTCGAAGAACGATTCGGCCAAGTTAAGGCCTTCCTATAAATAAGAAGACAGAAGGAAACATTTTGGGATTGCTAATCTCACCATTCGATCTGAGATCAATCTGGAAAATTACCCAAATAAAGGTTGCCAAACTTAGGTACTAAATGCACAATATGACATTCATGCTCACTGCCCTTGAAAAATTTCACCATGGGCTTCACTTATTTTTGTCATTCTAAAAATGGTGGCTGACGTGAGAATCGCCACAGCATAACCACTGTTGATTAGTTTTAAAAACTCGAATAAAGCACGACGTTTGTCGGTATGTTCCATGTATCTAAATCTTATAAAAAATAAAATAGATTTACGTATCATAAGAAGGAGAATTGGTTAACCTATGAATTCTGAAACTCATGAAAATTTTAAATAGATACGTTACATGATATTGAAATCATTCGGTTTTAATGTTTCTTAAAATGGAAAAATCAAATAAATATGCTTATTTTCAAAACATTTTGTATGAAAAGGGGGAATGTCTTTAAAACTAGAGTCATTTTAGGGAAAAAATCAGAAAAAGTGTATTTTCAGTAACTTTCATAATCAGCTTCAACAAAAAATTAAATTTCTACCATTTATTTAAAGGGGGAAACTGATGTTAAAATAATGACCAATATATCATTGACAAAAATTTATATGAAAATGCAAAATATATTGATTGTGTTTGAACAAATTTTCCATTGAAAAAATAAATTAGTTCAGTTTGTCGTTTTGTAACAATTTTAAGGTTTCTTATAAGTGAATAAAAACTCAGAAAGACGGTTCGCGTCCATGCTCTTTCATTTATATGATGCAATCACCGACAACTAAATTATTCCAGCTATATTTTTTTATCGTTTAAATTATTTCATTTTTATTTTTCAAAATAAAAAGGTCAAACAAAATTAATCGACCATTTTATATGCGTAAGTATTTATTAAACGACGGATGTTTTTTAAATATAATTCTTCTTCAAGCATTTCCTGCCCAAAAACTGTTAAATATGCATGTAATTTGGCGCCTTTGGTCTAAACATTATATTTTTCTATAATTTAAGTTTTTTAACTTGATTACGTATTATGGAATTGAAGTCGAATGCAGTTTTGAACCTGGTTTGTCAGCTAAATCAAATCATCTTTGATTAAATTTTCATATTTCAAGCATTTTTGAACAGTTGAACTAAAGACAAGAATATTTCTCAAGGTCCTTGAATACGAAGAAGGAAGCCTCGAATAAAGTCAAATAAAAATCAATAAATCAGAAGGTTAGTTTTTGCTTACAACATACGATTAACGTCGTTTACAATGAGAATATTATCAAAATGTATGTTTTGATTTTTCGAAAAATAACAAAACAATCGATTTAATTGAGGTCTGAACCGAAAAATTCCATCAAAAGAAGATAGTATTAACTAAATCGACTACAATAATCTCTATATTCAGTATTTTGCACAAAAAACAATATTATGTCAAAATTTGTGAGAATTTTAACGTTAGATTTCTGATGTTTGATTAATCTTTTGAAAGTTAATAAAACACACTTTTCAATTGTTATAAAATGAAGAAAAGTTCCTCAGTAATAAACGATGTTTTCACGCGACATTTAAAATACTTCAATTCCATTTTAACACAAAATATGCACAAATCGCACGTGTGAAGGATAAAATGAAGGGTTAACCCAAGAATCCCGTTTTACTGAAGACATGAATGTTAACTGACTTATCAACCTTAATGATAGTTAAGAAACGAGATTCACAGAAAGTAGAATGCTATCTTCCGTTATTTTATTGATTTTGCTAAAACCACAATTTTAAACATTGACGGTGGCAGAATTTACATTGGGAGATTAAATAGTCAAAAGAGAGTGAACAACAATTTTATAACATCCGAAGGGGGTTAATTTTTATGCTCTAACATTATCTGGCAGTATTATATCTTTAAATTGAAATTTTAATGGAAAAAATAAAAAAATTAAGAGAATAAAATTTCTGGGTATCGACAAAACAATGTCAAATTATATCAAGGTTTCAGTATAGAAGGAACACCACATCGGTAAAAATCGCCAAAACATTCCGATTCTTTTCGAAGTTTAACAGGTATTTAAATCCTTCCTTATATAAAATTCTAAATTAAAATTAATAAATGAAAAAAATCAATTGGGAGATTTAAATTGATGGAATTTACATCAAAACTTTATATTCATCCAAAGTATGTAAAAATTGTCGTGTCAATAAAAAATTTAAAAAGCATGATAAGTGATATTTTCAGACTTTTAGGTTGATTTCTTCGATTTAAAAAGTTGGAATAATATTTTTGTGATGTAAAAGAATTTTATTCCTTTATATAATACGAATGTAAGACGAGCTCATGCTTTTGGCAAATTCAAAAATTATTTGAAATGCTTGCGTGGTGCTTTACTCATCTATCTTAATTTGTCTCTGTAGAATTTAGGCGGTAATTTTTTATAATCCTTATCCTCATATAAATACTTTTTTATTTTGGTATAGTTGAGCGGTTTCCTGTTTTTTGGCAATTTGCGTTGTCAGAAAGAAGACAAGATGGACAATAGGTTGTCTACCTTTAGTATTTTGAATTTAGAGACTGCAAGTGACCGTAAAATGAGTAACTCGCCATACCTTATAACACAGCATGAACGTGTATCACTCACTATTTATGTTATAATGTTGAAATATTAGGATTTGGTAAATATTTTAGATATTAAATCGAATCGGCAAGTGAGACAGATACATGATTTGTTTCTTCAGCCGATCTGTCAACCCAAATATTAATAGATTCAAGTCAAACAATAGGTCGTTTTATTTGAGTTTCTCTATGTTTTGGTTCATACATAAAGATAGTATATTTAAAGTTATCCACCAATATAGAGGATTTTAACATCTTCCAAACTACTTTTGGCTTAAAAACGACATTTGCAAAGCTCTGCGAAAACAAAGAATCTAGTTTAAGTGCTCACGGCGAGAAATTATCATAACTTACTGAAATCTAAAATAAGGCTTACTTTTTCATATTTTGAGCTGAAACCAATAATAACTGACTAACCTCCTCTTGTCTCCATAAGATATCAGAATGTGGGTTGAATATGGTTGGTAAAGCCATATGATCAGCACAACATAAGAGTTTTGCGACAACTGCTGTTACCCCTATATCCTAGGATAACCAGAGGTATTATGTGTCTTTCGTTGACGATTCTTCAACATGACCAATGAAAGTATTTAATGAAATATTATTAACCGTCGTTGATGAAAATTGATAAAGTTCAAAGCTGGTATAAATTGAGGAGCTAGATGGTAAATTTTTTATCAATAAGTTCGCTTAAAGAGTTGTAACTGGGAATTTTTTATGTCAGAAAACTTTTTAATTTACCGAACATATCCGAGAGGTTATTTAAATGTGGCCAGTTTCCCGTATTTGCTCAAAACATTCATGTGGAATTTTCTTTCCGTACAAACGTGGAATAACGACTACTCTGAAGCAAAAAAACCCAAATTTATTTAAACAAATGACGTACTTGATTTTGTAGATAGTAGAAAATGTAAATCTTTTAAAAGAACTAAATACGATAAATTGAGCTCAGTTAAGACTCCAGAAGACACTATTGAAGTCAGGAATAATATTATTAATGCAATGAAGCCTCAACTTGTTATATCAGGAATTTCTCGAGAGACTGTAGAACGCGGTAAGAAGAATGAATAACCGAAGTAATTTCTGGACTAAATTATCCTCCAAATTATATCAAGTATGTTTCCTACCAGAAGGATTACGCACACGGTATTCTTGGTCTTCTTCTCACTAACCTCTCAAATGAGGCCATAGACAGCGAGGCCATCGATCCTATACGGAAGACCCCTTTGAGCCACAATTATATGTATTTTTCTTCTCTAACTTAAGTATGGGAAATTTAGAATTCGTTGAAAGGGTTTTTATTCACCGCGCCAAACTTATATATAAATACGCAAAGCAAATTGAAAAGGTAAAATTAAATTTTAAAGAAGGTTATTGAGAATGATCAAGGGAGCCCGTTACACCCTGCTCTTTTCCAGTCCTACATATGCTTCATTGACAAACTCTTATTAAAAGCTGGGGCACAAAATGTAAATGATTGGTACGATATTTAGGGTAACTGGTGCCTTTTATGCATGACAGCCCTCAATTATATTAAAGATCTTGGTTTTTTTACCCGTAATCACAGACATAAAAACGATCACCTCCGTTGAATTCTTCTTGGAAGATTTAATCTCAAAAGAGGTTCTTAACATGGCAACAGATCTTTCTTATACTTTTTCGTCTGCCAAAACCTCGGATCCATCTTATAAATCTCCACCTCTTTTTACTCCGCTTCTTTTGACAGAACCCGCTTTCATTGAAGAGTTTTAGCTTACTATTTTGACTCTTACAACATGATTATTTTTGTGTTCTTCTAATTTTTAGCCGTTTGATAAAAATATTTAGCCAATATTATCTATTATGTGATACATAGGCCCAATTCTTTAATTCACAGCCGATTTTTAAAATAATGATAACATCTTGAGCATCGTCTAAGAGAATGTGTTTTGGATAGTGAAGTTAGGCGATGAAGATCTAAATGTGTACTTTAGTTTAAATAAGTTATGTATACATCTCATCCTGTGTACCTTTATGAATTACGTATTGAAGGCATACAGTAAAATAAGTTTTTTCTTACCCTTTTCAAGACTGGGAAATTGTTATTTTGTAAATTCATAAACATCATAAATATGAGTTTGACTCAAAATTTGAGTTAAAAATCATCTTAACTCGCTTAAGGTTTGTGCATTTATGGTAAAGTCCCCTTACATCTGGGATGAGTTTTAAAATCACCGCTCCGAATATGCATTTCATTTTAAGTAAAATATCAAGTAAATATTAAAGTAATCTCTGGAAATAAATGAATGTCCGCTATTTATTAGTTTTATTTTAACTCTGGATGATTATCCCAGCGGTTGCAGTTGTTAACATGAAATTTAACCTTGAAAGATTCGTCATTGATAAACTTTTCCAGTCTTAAAGCATGTTTTCTGGTGAACTTTGAACTCTCCCAGGTTTAAGTTTATCTTATATATTTAACTTCAAAATACGTTTAATTCCCACTCAATCTCACTTATTCTCAAAACACTAAGTTGCGTTTTATCTTGCTTGGTTGTTTGGTCAAAGTCTTGGCTTCTTAAGATTCAAGATTATAAGAACTCTTCAGCTGGGTTTTAAATATCACAGTTCATAAACTTGCGCAAGGAATTCTCAATCAATTCTGCTTCTCCTCAGTAAAATTCTATCATCTTAGTACCATCATAACGATTAAAAATTTCCAACTGTATAACATGGTATTCCTAACCAAGAGAAAAATTCATAAACGGGCCTAATAAAACAACACTGGGTGTAACCTTTTATAAAAATGAATCCACGGAAACGGATTGAATTTAACCTTCTTCTGGGCCTGTATCCTCAATTTAAAGGTCGTTCATACAGTTAATAAAATGACTTCCGTCTAGTCATCCACTTAGTCTGAATATGTGGACATCTGTGATATGCTTGAAATATTTTTCTCAGTTATTCTTCCATATATTACCAAAAATATGATTTGACACAACATAAGTATGAACATGCAGAATGTCTGATACAGCAATAGAAGAATCTTATGTTCAGGAGTAGATGGAATTACAATTTTTCTTCCAATGAAAACATATTAATCTTTTCTCAAAAGTGTATGTTTGAGAAGGAATGTTCTTTTTTCAAAATTTTTCCCAGCCATTATTGCGGTACGTCTTCACCGCCAAAACACTCGATCTTTCTGAATTCTCGTTTATACAAACAATTAAGTTAATTTATGATGTGAGATCGTGTTCTTTTCTCCATTTATTGTTTAATTCTTCTAAGAATAATTTGATTAAAATCAGTGGCCTTGTTAAATTTTTGGGGACCAAAATTTAATATTTACAATTTGAAAAATTAATAGACCACGTGGTGAGTCTTTTAACTGATAGTTCTACTGTATTGAATTTTCTACCATTGATTCTTGGCATAGAGGGAAATTAACCAAGCCGATTTTCGGTAATGAATTAGTGACTTTTAGTTTAAACATTCCAACTAATTGCAACATTTTCTTGAATTAACTTTTGATTATATTTCCTTGTTAGCAATATCTGTCTGTAGGTTAAAGCTTTTAGCTTTTCAATCCTATAATAAACCTTGAGAGGTGATTGCCATTTTTCATTTTTCGGGGTTTTCACTATCATGGTTGGGAACTGAAAACATGTTTCACAACAAACTTTTGTATCTGAACTTTTGTTAAAAAGTTGATTTTGGTTTACACTTGCATATTCAGGTTTTCCGTGTTAAATAGTATATCATAAATGATTTTTTTCATATTAAACTTTAATAAACTGATGGAAATGCCGATAAGAAGTAAAAAAAGGTTTAAATTAGCTCCTTAATAAGTTCTAAAATTCAGATGGAAATTTTATCCCTTCTTTGTTAATGTAATTTTCTAAATACACGCAATGCGTATCACAGATTAGTATATTTTCAAATTTCTTTTCAAACAAGGTTTTATTAAATTCTAAACATTTTCGTATCTATGATGGTATCAAAATTGCATTCCATTTTTTAAAACCTTATAATGTTAAGTCAATGATTTATTTTAAAATCACTGAGTAGCGCGCATAACCAAAAGAAACTTTCAGTTGTTTAAGTGTAAGGCACTTCCAGAAATTTATGAGAAGCTTTTCGAGGTCTGTATTTATCATAACATATCCCCAGTCATGGGGATTAGTCCTCGTCCGAGGGGCCACTGACGTAAAACGTTGTATCTAACTAATTGTGAAAGTACGAAAGATTCTCCTTCGCAGACATAACTAAAAGACACCTTGTTACTTCGAAAATAATCGGTACCTCTGGAGCAACGTTCCCCTCTGGGGCCGAGCAGAAGGGGAACTTTATTCAAAAGCCAAGGTAATTCACTGCTCTGTAACAGACAATGATACAAGTGACGAGGACTGGACCCAATCTTAATATTTACATTACGCATGTACAATAGATATAGATATTATTATTATCTGAGTTACAAAGATATTTTGACAAATTTAATTTTTTAAAAATGGGATATATTCCCTGACAAACACCCCGAAATCAATTGACAAAAAAATTTTAATTTAATTTTTATGATTGATAAAGATAATAAATATGCCGATTTATCTGCAAAGAGACATCACATGGTGAATGGCTCATATCGGAGTTACTTCTCGTGAAGTTTAATGAAACAAAAATCATGAAAATACAAAATTATATTCTAAGAACTTTAAAAACATTCTTCGATTCTTAGATAAAAATAATATTTTAAACCTAAAAAAATTAACTTAAATTTGTTAAATATCAAAAAATTAATTATTTAAATCATAAAAAGGACAGTTTGTATATTTAACTCACATTTTAGTTTATCAAAAGATTTCTCCTAAGGCATTGTTGTGTAATCTAAGAAATTGAAAACCACCATATCGAATAAAAGATTTTCATTGATTGTGCCTTAAAATTGTAATTTTGTTGTAAGTGGATGCCTTAAAAAACATACCCCAAGAGAAGTTGTACTCAATTTCACAACAGGAGAATCTACTCTAATTGATAGCATAATATAAGGATTTTGTCAAAACATTTTTAAAGCTTAATTTACAAGCGAATGAAAAAAATATTCAAAAGATGAAGAGTTTCTGCAAAACAAGTTACAATAAAAACAAAACGCACACCTCCAACGATTATATATTTTAAAAGATTTAAGACAAATATCAACAGGAAAAATTATTTTTTGAGTAAAAACATTGAATGCTAAGCACGTGCACCGCATGCGTACTATGTATTTAAATAACACTTTTTAAACAACAAATTAAACAGACATAAACTTCTTGAATACTTTCGATCTAACCAAAAATGAGACATACTTATCAAAAACATATTTTACAAAAATTGCAGCTTAAACATAATAATTAAATTTAAAGAATATTTATGTTGCTTCAATCTTACCTCGAGAAGAAATAACATCAACCAGAAGAGCAAGATAAACAACGAATTAAGCCCAAATAAACTCATAGATTGATATAATAACTAAAATTTACTGAATTCGTGGCGTTATATTTTTTAAATTATGTTTTTTCGTTTGCGGTTTGAAAGTTTATATCATAAAAATTATGAGATTTATATGTTCGAAAATTAACTAAAGTATTATTTACATATGAAATATGTTCAATTTATTATCCTATCTTTTGTTTTTTAAATCTTATTTTATTTAGCTGTCGGATCAATATTTAAATGATGTTCACATTTTTTATGATTTGACATTTTTTAAGTAAAACCACTTATAAACTCATTTATGTATACAGACACGATTTATTCAATAAAAATGGCTGCTTAATTTATATATTTACTTTATATCCTGCATAAACTATTTTAAGCCTGTTTTCACATCACTTTTATTTTAATTAAAGTTATGGTTAATTTTATTCCAAACCCGATTGCAGGCGACGAAATTAATGGAGAATATGTAACTAAAATTGTATCGAATTCGAATGGTGGTAGACTCGTTACCTGTATGCTATATTTATATTGAAGAGATTCCAATTCTGTCCAAAGAAATTTTTGAGGTTAGCTTAAATTCAACGTTCAAAATCCATCATTAATACTCTAATCCCGATAGCTAAAAGAACACAATTGATATTTATCAGTATTGACTCATTTTAAAATCAAAATGTTGGAGGAAAGATATTTTAAAGATTTTATATAAAATTAATGGGAAATCTCATAAGATTCCTTTTCGTTGAGAATACGAGAGGTGTTTTGGCGTGTCAGTTAAATGAATCGTGAAAGTCGGTAATCACACGCCTAGAAATCCATTAATTTTGCCAAATAATATAAAAGGATCATTCAACAAATTAAATGATAACTTTTCCATTTTATAATTAAGAAATTAATGATTACTTACTTTAATCCAGTAAAGGTAATATTATTGTGGTTGGCAGGAGACATATTTAGAAGTTTTAAAAAACCAAATAAAAATTTTTGAACAATTTTCTGAAAAGGGGACGTGATAAATGCGCACAGTTATACATGAGTTATATAAAATTAAATTACAAACTCGAATGGCAATTGAGACAAAAATATAGAAGAACCAATTTAAATAAAATATTTGATTCAACTTCACAAATGGTCACACTCATGGCTTCGGAAAATGATGAACCAAATATAAAAATATTTTGTTAGAGAGAGAATTTACGTGCAGAAATAATTTTCACAACTCAATGTAAAACTTAAGAAAAACGGTTTTAACTCACGATTTTTTAGTATTTATAATTTTGTAATGGAAAACGAACTGCCGAAAGAAGATTAACCTACGAGGAATAGAATTAACACAAACAATAATGCGACGTCATTAAATCATAAAATAACTTCAGTCGGATAAGGTAATGTAAGATAGATTCGTTAAGTTTAACTTACAGAATTTTTAAAAATTATACTTTCCACAAAACCGTCGTTCGAAGAAATCAAACTATTGGTTGGTACTTCACGAACGAAAGAAACGATTAAGGACGAACGTCAGCCATTATATGCGCACGAGCACCTTCGTTGTATCTAATGAAAGCACATTTTATTATTTTCGTTTTTTATTTACTATATTAACAAAACTCAATGAGTAGAAATAATTTGAGTATTTTTGGGAAGTAATGAAGGCTCCATTCATCTTAGACCTACCTACGTAACTTTTAATACTTATGCTTTTCACCTAAGGTATTCGCCACAAATTATAATTTTCTGAACGTGTGCAGCGTAGTATTACAAATCACTATAAACCATATTGGCATCTTAACCACGCTAGATAAACCTTATATTCTTGGCACGGGCTTATAAGGCTATAACTCTTTAATTTTGAATTTGAATTAAGATAACGATTATTTATTTTAAACGATAACAAGCTTGCCCCACTTCTTAAAATAAATGGTATAAGAAAAGAGTATACTAAAAAGAGGTGCCCGTGTTTCATTTTTCATAAATAACGAGAGTACTCGATCTATGTGTGATATTCAAATATCTAAGCCGATAATGTACGAGGAATATAGTTTAATTAAGCATAAATCAAATAAAAAAGTATTATTTACTATTTGAAGGGAGTGGAATTTTTTCTGTATTTATAAAATTTTGAGATTTTTTCGAGATAAAATGATTTTTTGTTTTTAAAAAAGGCGGGTTAACTTGACGTGATGTGTTTGAAAATTACATAAAATTCTCGTTCATAAGGATTCAGACAAGGTTGGATGTTTACTACCAATTAATCTCACAGAGAAGTAACGCGAGGAAGCTCATAATCTATTTTCAACTTGTCTGGAAAAAATCTGTTATGCACTATCAAAGATTTCTACAAATTATCTTCTTTATTTTAAAAAGATAAGATAATAATTCAAGTGATGTTTTCCTTTAATGATCTGAGCCATAGAGATGAATAGCCCTGGGTGACGACAAGGAATTAGTTTTATAAATGATTTAATTCAAACTTCAACAAAATTAAAGAATTATTTTTGACGATTAGCCACGATAAAAGCTATTCAGTTCAAGATAGTTTGAAAGGAGGAACGCTCCCTATTTCGGTCGAACAGAATTTTTTAATATTTTTGGTGAAATAAAAAATAAAAACTGTCCACACTTTATAATTAGCGTCTGAACGAGTTATGTCAAGTTAATTGAGACAACTTACCGTCATCGAATTCATAACAACTACACTTCTTTGATCACTAAAAGGCTTTATTTTGAAATAATTGGGTAAGTTTGACTGATAAAAAGCAAAAAAAAATGAAATTCGAGAGTTCACGGTTAATAAATCACGAATTGACAATAAACTCGGTTTAACTCGTCAAATTGGAATATTCTTTCCACTTTGATCAATGACCAAATTCAGAAAGCAACTTTCTTCATTTTTTGAGAGAAAATAATTCGATATTTCACGCAGTTAAAATTCTCCAAGTTTTATGTCAAGATATAATGTCCTAATTCCGTAGGAACATATGAAAATATAAAATCAATCACCATAAATATTAACAATATAACATTTTTTGTCTGCTAATGAGCATAAAGAGGCATTTTTGCGATATATAAAAATAAATATCCGCGCCTTTCAGCTTTGTTATATTTTTCAAACATTCATCGCCAATTCATGTTTGGTATTCATTCGTTGACATACTATGAGTTTTAATTATCTTATGATGGATTTTCGTCTCTATTTTTTAACGAGGTAAACTTGATTTAGTTATATCTAATCTGAAGAAGTAAAGAGTAAATATTCCCACAAGCTAATCACTAAGGGTGTTTCATCATCAACCGTCGGACAGGAGTTGGCATCAAACTCTCAAAAATGGATAGGACGTATTCTTAAACAATGTATCGTAATCATGACACATGTGTAATTCCGTTGACATTAAATCGCTTTGTCACAACACCAAAAATGAAGTATTATTAATTTGGAAATAATTTTTGTATGTATAACGCATGCGTATACAATGTTAGTTAATGTCGTGACATGACACGACAGTGATTATCTCAACTCGATATTCAATGTCGATATTAAACGCAAAAACAATTAAAATAAAGCTCACTGAGGCCTTTGAACAATTAAAATATTTTACAGATATTTCGTGTTTTAAAGATATTATTACTGTCGTACAAAAATCGTGAGATTAATGTTTGCTTTCTGACGAATACGCGCACATCTTAAATTAGGTAATAGGTTATAAAATAGTCTTTAGTTTTTGGCTTTCTAACTGCTATGGAAATCCATTTAAGAGTAAAACCAAGCACCCAAAAAACAACAAACGGTTAAGAATAGATAATAAACGTTCACACCATTAAAACATAATAGCCTTAATCCCCATTGAAATCGTGTTACAATATTAGGTACGAGAGGTCATAAGTTGGGAAGAAGAGATATTTATCGGGGGTCGTAAACTACTAAATAATGTATATTAATCAGGATTAAAAATAAGTGCTTAACCCTGAAACTAAATAGATAAAATTCGAAATTTTTAGATATTAAATTCTTAGTTTCAAAATTTTTAAAATATCTATTTTAATTAGTCAGGTGAAGTGGAAAATATATCGGTAAATAGTCGAAATTCTTCGATTAATACTTCAGACAATCAGCATGCACACGTTTAAAAATCTTTAAAAAATTTAAAAGATGTTATGTTACCTATTTTTACAAACGAAAATAAAAATATTCCATCAACGACATTGTCCGAATTAAGCCGGGTAATTATCATTTAAATAAAACTCATTTTTACCATGTATCTACCCTATAAATAAGAAATATTATCAAATCTTAGCTACAGTATTTACATAATGTAAAAGTGGCAGTAAATTATGCAGCGTATTTGTGAGGATTTATGATATCCAATTTTAATTTTCGAAAAAAATTTAAGAGCCAATTTTAACATTATAGTCTTGAAATTTGAAAAATTTTGCCAATTACTGTAAGAAGTTCGAATCATCAACGTGTCCTGTTTTATTTGATAAAGAGCTATCTATTTGATTTAACCGTCAGAAAGCATATAATGATTTGCAAAAAATCCTTTAGTTCTGAGCACCAAAAGGGATAACCTTAGTTTCCTGTTGAGTTAAAAATTAAATTAAAAAGCTGCTATTTCAAAAAATAATATTTTCAAAATATCAAATCATCGTTGATTAATTTCCTCATTAAAACGAGTGGTTCCGAATTCATTACGAATGTCAAATCTAATGAGATTCTGTCGTGGCTCTTTTTTAACTCGCTCTTTCTCAGATAAAGTGTATTTTTGGTAATTTTAAAATTTAGGTTAGATATTGTGCCTGAAACACAACCATCTTTAACTTATAAAAAAATATACGCTCGGGAACCATGCTCCCCTCAATTAAAACTTCACCTTTTTGAAGAATCTTTGAAAAATGTTTCTGTATATGGATTTTCATATGAAGCAATCAGTAAAGGTCATACTTTAACTAATATCAGCCTCTGAAACTTTAAAATTATCAAAACAAAGCTGTTCACTTTTATCTCCAACTAAAAATTTTACGATCGATTTTTATTTACTTTTTCTTGAAAAGATTGGGAACGAATCCTTACAAATTGATGGACCTACTCCGCCGCAACAGAGCGCAATTGAATTTTCAAAGTTTGTCGTCAAAATGAATCAGATTTGGTGATTCAAGAATAATCGAGTGTGTTTTGAGAAATAGAGCCGTCCCTATCTTTATGTATCGTAATTGGATTCGTGAAGTATTTAAATACCATTTTTAGGTTTTTATGATTGACATTGCAACTTTGGGACCATCTCCATCTTTTAGAACTTATTATGACGCCGTTGACAAACTATTAAACAAATCTAAAGCTCCCGCCGTTTTTGATTTTAATTGATTTTAAGGAAAACTTCTACAAGTTAAGACTAGATTTATATCTTTTACTTCGATATTTCGGTAATTTACAAAACTTTAACCTGACAAACAGGTTATTCACAGCAATGAAAGTGAAAACGAAACCATTGAGAATGCTTTGAAAAGCTTACCCGAGAAGCTGGAAACACTCAAAGTTTGGCTCGTGTTTTAATAATAGTCTGTGGACACCATCATTTTCAATATAATGTGTCAAGAAAGATACCTTTAAAGCAAATTTAAAATCTTTAAATTTCGGTCTGGTAGTCGATTTTCTCAAATTTAAAAATTGTTTCTATCCTAAATCCGTCAATTTTTATATAATTTTTAATCTGGGTAAAATTTAAGGATTTTTAAACTTTTTTAGTCTTGACATCCACCTTTTACTTATGCTTGATTTCAAAATTTAATTTTATATCATACACTCATCGTTCCAGTTCACTTACTGAATAAAGTTTTGATTTCATTATTTTTTTATGTTGAACAGGATTTATTTTATGTAGAATATAGATACATTTTAGTCCTTTATACAATTTCGTGAAATTAACTATACTTTTTATAATTCGCAAATTTTCGTACAGTAAACGATTTTTCTTATTCTTCTTCCATGCTGCATATTTACAATATATGCCAAAAAAGTGCACGTCATTATATTTTAAAATACTAAAACTTCACCACACGCGGTAAATGTCTATAGTAATTAGATTGAGCCAATATTTTAAACTGGGTATTCCTCTTAACCAAAATTGGGATCATCCAAGGCAATATCCAGAGTTTTTCAATTTTTACGGCGTGTTGGTTTAATCGGAGAACAGTTTAACATATCATGTGATGCTGTATCTGGTGTGGATCACATGATTATGACTTGTTTGTTACTCGCTAAATGATTCTATTTGGCGTTATATTGATACCTTTTGTAAATTCGATTTAAGCAGACCTCATAATAAGATTACATTTCATGAAGAATTGAAAACTCTACGTGGTGAAGAGAATTACGTTGATCGATGCCGATATTCCGCAGCCGAATTTTATAAAATTTTCAATCCATTCAATTTCTTCTAAATTGGAGAGCATTCATAATATTTTAACTGAAACGGGTCAATTAAAATGTTTTGGTTGCTTGAGCCTGTCAATCCTACTGTCTTTCATGATTGATGTTATAGAATTCATAAAAATATCTTCATATTCTTTACGATGGCTTTTAGATATGGCATCATTGTATATAAATGAAGATTATTCGTGATCACTGGCAATCATTAAGTTTTCAGTGTTTTAGTTTGCATGCCAACCATTTGTAAATAACTAACTAGAAAACCACGTGCATGATCAGCCACATTGCCATTTTCTTCATCTTGGAATTGTAGTCCATTCAGCAGATAGCGTGATTATCATAAGCGTATAGAATATAGCTCAGCCTTTTCAACAATATTATCAATACTTTAAAATGTTCCAAAAAAATTCTGATTATTACCTGTTTGGGTTCCCCGTTCAACGATATTTAATGCCGTGGAAATATTAAATAGCTTAAATTCACCAATATTATTGGCTTAATTGATAAAAACCAAGATGTCTGACATATTGCTAATGTGTATTTTGATTTTGTTAAAAAGGGGGTTATTTCAATGAATTTTACCTTTATTTCTAAAAATGAATTCAACAACCGCCTGAGGCAGTATTAACTGAATTTAAAAATTTATAAACTCAAGGATTCACGGTAAAAACAGAAAATAAGCTAAAACGCGCCAGACTACATGTACTTGCATGCGTGCAATCGCAAAATAATTAGGCGAATATGATAAAGGTGTGACTGGCTTTATTTGTCGACTTTCTTGATCTTGAAACCAACCCATGAAATGGCAAAAGATAATAGGACAAACGGTCCCAATTATTTCTGATCCATAGATCCCAATGGTACCAAAAGAGCTGTCTTATCACAGCGACAATTTTTAAAATTGAACTGTGAGTTACATAGGTTTACAAGTAACTACAAATATATAACTTGCAAAGCTCACCATATCTGGTGTTTAAACGATTTCTGAAAAATAGGAAGCCGAGTGCTTCTTCACTCGTGAGAAAGTACAATTCGGCATTGAATCTTGTTGGAAACGCTCAATCTAATTTGTGATCAATGAAAAGATTTCAAAATTGTTGTCACAATTTGAGTTAAGTGGTTTGTAAATTTTTCATTGATTTAAATAAAAAATGTATCTATATCTCAGCGAAAGTCTCAGAAGGCCAATTCGAGACATTTCATTCTTCAGACACGCCAGCCTAAAAAACTGGTTGTTGATGAGTATAAGTGAGGAGTAATATAATTTCCGAAACAAAAATTTTAAGAGGTAAGTAGATGATAAAAAATCGATTTGAACAAGTGGGGATTTATGTTAAAAATAAGGATGAGTTTGTGTTTTTGATCAGGCTTCATCTGACATTTTATATGCTTTTATCCCATGTCCTCAAATTTGGTGAAGATAAAATTTACCATAAACAAGACCAGTCAAAAGTACGACTGTTTTTAGATATTTTCATAGGCAGGAGAGGATTTTCAACGAAAGTCAGCTTGTATTACATTCTAAAACATTAATTTAGAAAATAACTCGATGATACATATATTTTAATAATGGAACTTTTTGTCGCAATTATACTATTATCAAATTATATTTGTTCGTTTGCGTTTACCCGGGATAGTTTGATAGAATCGATATAAACTACATACCTACATCCAAATTCTATTTAAATTTCGTTTAAAGTTGTAAAGTTAGTCTACTCTTAATTTTATTGATGAATGTTTTCCCCATAAAATGTTCAACTTATACCGTCAATTACTACAAAATACTCGGTTTTCATGGAAAGTATTTTCAGCTATACTTTTCAGCCTGTTTTTATACTTCAAAGTAAAATTGAAAATATGATCAGACAACGCCCTTAAAAGAGTCCAATCTTCCGAACACCTCTAATTTCTACCGATTCACATTGTTAAAATTTTAGCAATGCATGGCTCGGGTTGGATCTTGATAGCAGATTAAGACAATCAATTCTTATTTATTTCAAGCATAAATAGACGTTTTAATTTTAGCTTGATGTGCATATCTTGATTTGTGTCACATTATTTTTGGCTCTTAATGATACTATCTCAAATTCTATAAGTATATTTTATGATAAAATGGGATTTACTTGTTATTATGATTGAAAAACTTCACGAGTTCGTTTTAAGACTTTTGGCCAAATTATATTTAAGAAATTATTCAACGTGCAGATTTTCATATAAATTTTGAATGAATGATTTATCAAGCTAAATTCTTATAATTTTGTTGTTGCGCATTTAAAAGATAGATTTAGGTAAAAACTACTTTGTATCAACCTTTAATTTTAAACATGCTTACCACCAATAACGATATCATGAAATACAATAATACCTTTGATTATGAAATTTATTTTATAAATATCTCGGTGTGTAACCGATAAAAGTAGAATTGATTATTTTAGGTGCGCGTGCTTGAAAATTGACAGGCGCGTAACTATTTAGGCCAGTTTGTAGCCTTTGCGTGCAAGTTGCATCATCGTTTGTCTCTAACGTCGAACCTTGCTCAGTAAAAACTGTCAAAAAGCACGAAGTTGCTGTTCATAGTCATACGTACATCTATATGTTGTGCAAACCAACATTTGAAAATTTTGGCCCTTATTATTATTTATTAACACTCAATGAAACGCGTATCTGAACACGTAGTCACGTAGATTAGGTAATGTATCAAACACAATAAATTTTAACGAAGAAGCTGAACCATGACATTTAAACACTAAGCATGACAAATATTTAATTCAGTTAGACCTTAAAATATAAAAATATCTTGATGTTAAAGTTGGTTACATAACAATCCATTTCATATAAATGCTTCTGAATTTCTTTATATCGTAAAATATTTCAGTCGGAATAAATAGGAAGTTAATTTCTTATAAATCTGGTATTTTTCTGTTTCCATGGTTTAGATTCTACTTTCCAAATAGAACTCATTTTTGATTGATATTAGATTTCATGCCCCATTTAAATCCATCGTTAATTGTGTCATTCGCTGAATATAGCTATACCTTTTAGGTTTATCATAAAGCCATTTATTTTTTGAATTTGTTTGTTGAAAAATTGCCACAATATAATTTTCAAAACTTATTTAATTTATAATGAATAAAATTTTCTCAATATTCAATTGGTTATGCTTAAAATATCAATGGGTTTTACCAACTTTATGATTGATATTATTCTATTAAAGATAAACGCATACTTCCCGTAAGTAGAAAATCAAAAAATACAATCATATTCGTTCACAAAATCTACTTACGCTTTTCGAATTTTGACTATTGGTGAAAATATCATTTGACATATGGCCTAAGACAGTAAGTTCTAATCAACATGACTAATTGTACGAGAAAGTTAAATATGCATGTTTAACATTATTCAAGACATCTTTGAATGACGTTTTAAATGAAAATAAACCAACATATATCTTTGACTGAGATGGTTTTTTAACTTTTATTTTTATTTTAAGAAAACGGACACCTCAATTGAACGCGTGCTTGGAGAATTATTCTCTTGCAAAAATTTCGCACTTAAAAAATTGCATAGCAACTACTCTTGAACTTCCTACTTAAATTACAACGATAAAAGAAAGCGACAGTCATTCGCAACACCTAACCGTCAAGTTAGTTAGCATTGAATTAAACGTTACGCAAGTGTTTTTCCACGAGTTTTATTGAAATTCGATAATTAAACGTTTTCATATTTAAGACTCAAATATTGCTCCCAGCTGTCTTGTAATTTTTCAAATTTAATTATTATCTTAGATATGAAAAAATCATAGTTAATCTTTTACAAACATTTAGTCTCTCATTTAAAAAATTATGTCCCCTTCATATATATTTCTTTATAAAATTAAAAATTCACAAAAATTGAAATTCTATGCGTTTAAAATATTCAAATAATTTTATTCCCATGTTTAATTCCTGAGCTGTGTAAAAATCCAAATCAATCTGTGTGCATCCTTAGAATCTATTCTTAAGTTCAAACGTCGCTTTCAGTCGTTTCAGCTTTATAGATAATATTTATCCATTCAAAAATATTTTTGTTAACTGTTAGGCTGAAAAATTATTCTTTCAAGCTAGTTGAAAAATAAAAATATTATCCCTTTTGAAAAATGCTTTTTTAACAAATGAACCTTGAAACTATCCAACTTACTCATAAATAAGTTTTAATTTGGGTACTGAAAAGACAATATATAGTTAGACAAATAAGAGATGAGGTTGAGCAATTTAAGCAAATTCATTTTTATGAGTGAATATTTTTTGACGAAATGACGCTCTTCTTTTTGGCATAATGAAAACGGCAATTTGTAAACATATGAACACTATTTCAGAGGTTAATTTTAAAATGCTAAGCTATCAAAATCTTTTTATTTATTTCAACGTTGGGGATCACAAACAAACAAAAAATGACACGCCGGCATATAAAAAAGTAGTCAATGCAAACCTTCTCATTTTATTGCGATAAAAAATGAAGCCAGATCAAATAAAAATAATTTAAGAAGCGATACATTTTGAGAAATAAACCGACAAAAGAAAAAAATTACCAGAAGCAAAATTTTCAAAATTAGGGCTTTGTACATTAAAATGCTATTTTTTTAACTAATAAATAAACGTTTTTATCGATCTCGATATTTTCAAGTCCCGAGGCCTCCCCTGCCAGGTTCATGAGCAACCCTCCAAAGGATACGTATATCGAACTGAGATAAGTTAAAAAAATACAGTTTATTCGAGCCGCTTGAATCCTGACCCTCGACGCGATAAACCTTTCCGTGCATAACGTAGTCGAAATGATCCATGAATGGAGAAGGTTTGTCCAGTCTATTGTAAAAATTCGAAGAAGGAGTTCCATCCTCGTTGAGGGTTGAAGCCAATACGAATCGAAACTTTTCTCCATTGTACATAGGATATATTTGAGTGTTCACATCCAATATTAATTGCATCTTCGTGCTTTCACTGTTACAGAAGATCCTAGAAACTAGTTTTAAAAATAGTATAAACCCTTTTCGAACTTTTTGCCACCAATATCAATATCTCTTATAACAAAAATATCTTCAAATTGTACACCTGCCATGACGAAAACACGAGATGCCGAAATTGTACGAAGACCAAACTTACCAATTTTCATTTAAAATTTCAATGATTATTCATTCTAAACTTGTTGTAATTTTTTTCTTATAATTATTTTTGATTCTATACTAGTTCTCTTGTTCTTGCTTAACGTCATAAAATAGTATAAATTTTTTATCTCGGATGTGGACGTTACAGATTTAATATTTTGATATGATTTTTGGCTTTTTTTATATTTTTACGATTAAAAAATGATTTTACCAATTTATAGTTTTACCATTTTCCTATCTTTAGATTCTTGAGAAATCGCAAAACCAAAGCCTCAAGGAATAAAATTTATAATTATATAGCAAAATAATATTTTTCACAGAAACATAAATTGATTCGACCCATTTGTGATAAGCTAAATGCTTAACCAATCATAAAGAAGTTAAAAATTTTAAATACCCAGCCAACGAGTTGTATTTAAGAATTTCGCTTAAAGTGAGGTCCCATCGAAAATTCAAATAAATTCAAGCCGAAAATTCTGATATCAGAAGAAATATGTTGGGTTGTCTTTTAAAAGTAAAATATCTTTCAGAAATGTAATAAATGTTTCATATTTTTAAAACCTTGAAAATATACTTTTTCTATGTCAAAATATAAAGAATCGATGCCAAAGCATGGATAAATAAAATTTTTAAAATTATAAAGGTCTATCAAGATTGTTACTAAAATCCAGTCAAAATTTTGGAAAGAATTTAGAACCTTGAGTCAAATCTTTAACTATGAAATTAAAGATAAGGGATAATAAAAAAAATTTCCCCAAGTTCTAAGATCTTTTTTAGTTGAAAAATTTTTATGAAGTAATAAGCTCTACCTCTTGATATGCGCAAGTAAAAAATGGCAAGAAAGACTAACAAAAATTAATCTTATTTTAAGATTACCAGTTTTTCTTGTAATGCATGAAATCAGACCAGTAAAAGGATCGAATCTAAAATTTTTGCCATCTTGTCAAATATAATGAACCAGATATATGTAATACTTCATTGCGCATGTGGGTATTTGGTAACGTTATCTAAGTTCTCCGCCACTTCGATTTGATAGTTTGTGTGCATACGTCATTTAAAGGCCAAAAAATGAACTGAACTATTGGCTGCGCTCGAAAAGTCATTTACATTTTAGATATCCGATGGCTTCTAAAACTAAGAAATAACTTTACTTGCAGACATGATATTGGCGATACTGATTTGAACGAGGGTTCCTCAATCTCACTTATTGACCCCTACAGGAAAATATTCATTTGTCTCTCTGCGGATGCTACTCAGCACCCAACATCCTCCAACGAAACGACCTCTGTTATACATGCAATTTCCAAACTTACTCTCATCAAGTTCGACGGTTACATCTCATCCACCTTTCAGTTAATTGTTTTCTGTCACTATCTCGCGACATACGTCCAATAAATAAGTGTATAAAGCAATGTCTCTGAACATTTTTTCTGAATTAGCATTCTTTGATAGCATTTATATGAAGAATACTATGCCAGGATCCGGATTTTTCCATCACCATTTTGCTTTCCGGAAACCAAGTTACCGTTACTCCAGTTATATATTTTTCACATCTCAAGTTTACACACATTCATGCTTTTGAAATTTATTCATGTTTCTCTAAAAACACGAAATTTATAGATTTTTTAATGTCACATGTTTTATCTTTACGAATCAACCCTGGTTCTTGACAAAATTCAATCCTATTATGTCTTTCAACTAGATGTGTTTAAAAAAGTGAGAAATTGATTTGAAACAAAAATGTCTTTGGTGTTCTCTTGTGATCGTGAAAGCGTGATAGATTTTTTAACCAAATCTAAAGATATGTAAAATATGTTAGAAATCAAAGCGTAAACCTAATAAATTCTAAATTAATTCAGCAACGGGGAAAAAACCTAAACCATCATTCTTAGTATAAGCACAAATGTTGTTAAAATTCATGATTTGCAAATTTTTATAACATTAGGATTACGATGTATCTGTATGAGTTGAATCTGCCACTTTCATGAGCATATATATTCAGAAATGTTAACTATGTGGATCTCCTTGATCGCACGCGCTCTTCGCAATTAAAAATGGCTGTATTTAGTTTTTTTACACCTAATAAAAATAGGTCTCAAATTTATGGCCACCAAAACGGAGTTCGTTCAGAATGAGTAAAATTTAATTCATAATTATTTTTATTCATTTTAAACTGATTAAACGGAGATAAAGATATTTAAAGGTGAATACCTCAGAATCGAAGTAAAATTTTTGAAAAGGTAACCGGCTAAATGTATTTAACAAAATTAACTTATTATTTTTAGCTTGAACAGATATGAAAATAAAAACCTTTCAGTATCTCTAATCGTGGAAATTTTTCAATAATTTTTCTGACACTTAAAACAAGGTAATCGAGATGATTTTCTTTTAATCGAAAAGTCTCCTCTATTATTTCATCGAAAGTTTATCGCTTCTTCTTCTCTGTATACGTTTGGCATAATTATTATATTTTATTAATGTGATCAATTTCAAAATTTAGCAAATTGGAGAAAATCGTATCATATGATGTTTATTTATAATTTTTGAATGTAAGAGATGTATTTAATAAGAATATTTGTAAATTTTTGCAACAATTTTTGTAGTAACGAGAGATACTGATGCATTTGAAGGAAACGTACCATTTTCTTCATTCAAATGTTCAAAAGATAATTTTTCCTTTATTAATTCTGAAAAAATGTTTGTTTTCAAAAAATGCTAATTATTGATGAATTACTTTTTTAGATTATACAAGTCTCAAGAAACACAAAAAGAAACAAGGACAATTGTATCATTAAGTGCTTTAAAACTGACACTTAAAGTAATATTTTAATTATGTAACAGGAATAAGTTTAAAAAAGTATATTCGCATTGAGTTGTTTCACTTTTTAGTCGATCAGGATAAGTGAAATCAGCGTATAAATTTCACAACACGAGTTTTCCCGATTTTATCACATCTCAATATGATAAAATGAAAATATCAATTCGTTCTTTCAGCTGATCAAATTTTCTCGTTGAAACATTTTAAACTAATTTAAATTTTTGTGATTCCATAATTAAAAAGAATACACGATCTTAACTCCCTTATTTTTAATTTCTCAAAAATACGAAATAAACCAAAAGTAAAAATAGGATAAACTCGTAAAAATGAAATGATAACTCGGAGAAGGCACTTTATTTTTATCAACACGTGGAAACTTTTTTGCAGAGTATGGAATACCAACAAAAGTGTAGCTCTGAAGAGAACAATTTTAGAAGACTTAAAAACTTGTGGTGCCAACAATAAGAATTAATTAGGATAACAACAATTTATATTATGCGCGTGTCTATATTATAATTATGGCGGCCTGCATTTGATTGTTTCGAAAATTCTCGAATTTTATCCAGTTTAAAGTAAAATATCAAAAAAAAGGTAATACAATTTTGATAAATTTGTCAACTTCTCTTAAAACTTCATTTTCCGTCGATTGTGAGTGTTTGGTCAGTGAAAAATTATAAAGTTTATTTCATTCTTTAGTAAACCAATAAATGTGCCTTTCGGAAAGAAAATTAAATAATATCCTGCGCGATCTATAAACTGTGAATTACTTCGAGAGAATATAATTTTAAATTTTACCCATATCTAGATGCCTTTTTTCTCGCGTCAACTGATCATATTTTACGGAATGAAGAAAACTTGTCAAATTTCACCACTTTTGAACAAGCTTATGATTTAAATCTATCTACAAATTAAAAGTAGCCCGAAAATAAGTTTTTTACTAATTATGATTAGAAATATTTGTTTCATAAAAAATTAGCTCAGTGACACTAACGCTTACTATGTGAGATATATCAAGTTAAAATTCTGGTATGGGCGAGTAGTATACCAAATAACCCCAAAAAGCCTATGGAAAATAGTTGGTGGTTCGAATGGATTGAAAAGCAAGCGACGATGAATGGTATCGACATGGTTATTTGATAAAGTTATGCAAAATCTGTCAAAAACTAGGATTTGTTTTGAAACAATGGTTAACAGTCGATTTTATTTAAAACTAAGACAATCGCTCAGAATTAATCTATAAAAACAGGTGGATACCTAATAGTTATAGTTTTGACGGGGTTTGTCAAACCTCAAAGCCTTAGTTCATTCATCTGGAATACGAGCAGAGATGACAAAATATATTGTTGTGTCCATTACCTTGTTGAATATTTGGGGTTATAATATATCATTTTTGTGTTTTTTCTGGATCGATGCGTAAAATTGTCAAAATCTGATAATCTCAAAATTGAATGTTAATATGAGTATTTTATTGTGAGAATAAATGAGAAATATTTTTGAATTTTTAGTACGTCTCAAATATCACAAGAATACAACTACTATGATTTTAGAATAATATTATGGATGGAAGATCATTATGAAGAGTATGCCATATTTTTTCATTTTATTTATAAATAAATTGCAGTTCATTTTCGTTTGGATGTGTAGATACAATCACACGTCTTTTTGTGCGCCTGTGCGTTTGCCATTTTATACCACGCGATTTAAAGGGAAAGACCTGATTATTTTATAAACAATTGAAGATCAACAAATTGGTAAAATAACTGACACGAAAAACACATGGAATTATCTTTGATATATTTGTTAATGATCATCTGAAATTTAAGACACCACGAAAATTCCAATCCTCCAAGTTTAAGGTACTGATACTCTTTTTATATTTTTATGATAGTTGTTACGTTTTCCTCATTTTCACGTGGACTGAATAACAATTTTGGATATCTGACTGTTTGTGTGTATTGAATTGAGTTTCTATGGATAACCTTTCAATCAAGTAACCAGAGATTAAGCATCCGAATCGATAGGTTTTTCAATCAATTTGACCCATAGTTATACAAATTTCACTGAATGGTGGAAGCACAGTCACGGATTTCCTTATTTTACTAAGTTGACAAGTCAAAAGTTTTTATGATCGACCACGGCAAGATTTGAAACGAAAGCTATAAGAATGGTTTGATTAATGAATCCATTTCTATGATATCCTCTGTAGCGGTTATCACTATTCCGATACACAATTATTTCGGCATGTGCTACTCGCAAGTACACATTAAAATCATTCAAAACGTTGCTGCGTTATGAATTCACTCTTTACATATGATTTTAAAGTCTTAAATCTATCCTTTAAGGGATTGTTTTTGAATAAAATCACAGATGAACAAAATATTAAATTATCGTGTTGTAAGGACGTGAGTGGCCTCCAAAAATAGCAGATTCGTGGATAGCTTTTTTGATCGATTTTTATGATGGCTGAGAGTTATAATATGGAAACTTTCATTTAAATTGTTTTGGGAAAATTAGCAAATGTCGTCTTCATCACATGATCAACCAATTTCATATTTAAAGAAAAAACAGCTCTTTTCCTTCATTAGGAGATATGTAGCATTGAAAAATAATGCTTTTTTGCTTTTAATTTATCCTAGTTTTAATGTGGTAAAATTAACGTTGATTTAGTATTTCTAAATATTTTCATATTTAATAGATTCAAATGGATATACACCTGAAAGGAATTTTATTTTTTTCAGCAAGAACTGGTCAAGCATGTCCGGATGACTTATTAAGAAATTTTACATGTACGTACCCTCATGTATGTTGCTTGATACTGTACTTTGGCCGTTCGGCACTCTTGTCCAAACGATTCTTTATTGGTAATGGTGTCGGAAGTGCGGACTCGTGTCCAAATGAAAACATCACCATCTATTCAATACATCAGGACAACTTTACTTCGGATGCACTGTTTCTTTGGAAGTCACTTTAATGGACCAATAGAGAATGAATGGTTTGTTAGTCCAAATTTTTCGTCGATAAAAGCGGTTTATTATGCATACGATTAAAAATATCATTACATTTCATGTCTTTTTATTGATTTATTTTAACGATAAAATAACTGTGAACGTTCATCTTATGTACTGCAACAGGGTTCTATCTAACATCTATTACTTTAGTTTTAAGGTGTTGCGACCAACTATTGACGATACGAGGCTAATTTATATTTTAAAAATGAATCCAATTCCTAATTAAATTTCAAAAAGCGGCGTTAACGTTTCAAAATTTAGAATGTTTAAAACGTTAAAAATCACGTCAAATTGAAGAATTAACCATTTTATAAATGAAATATCTTATTTGCGACATCACTGGTTTCAATACCACTCCTCTCTCATCGTCGCCAGATCTATTTACAAATTATTCACAAGTCAGATATGTTTCTGACATGCGCTTTCTTTAAAAACTGGTACAACCGATCGGTCTCTTCAAGGTTGTTTTCTTTTTCATCAGAAGCTTTCTTTCCAGGATATTAAAAGCTACGTGATCATTTTTTAAAGAGAATGCTTTTAATTTCACTTCAGGATACTTATCCATCCTTTTTTCCAATCATAATAAAGAGAGATAATTTTAACATTTTATAAATCTGACTCAATGTTAGATATAATAGTTTAAACCATGTTTACTGTTTACTGTTCTCTTGCTTCTTCTTCCATACCCGTCTCATCCTCAATTACCATTCAAAAATCACATGGATATTTACGTTGATGATGCAGTTTACATTAACATAATCACTCCTTTTTCTATCCCAGGTATTAATTAGGCTGTTTTGGGGCAATGGAAAATTCCGCTAATTATACCGTGAAAAATTTATATTTCTTTTGCATTCAGATGTATATTCGTACGATCAAGGACGGGAATAGACCAAAACGTAATTGGGGTAATATGAAATTATTCTTATTTGAAATTTCAAGTTTCATGATAAACTGATAAAAAAACCAACAATGAAAAATGGCACAATCGAACCTTAAGCTTTTTTATTCTGTTATACATTTCTGAAATCTTACAAATTTAGTTCTGAAAAAACATCCTTTGTTATCTAGGATATAATTACAGGCATTAGAAGATGAGTTCTCAATACGCGCGCGAGTAATATAAGAAATTTGATCTTTCTGATTTTCTATGCGTTGACCTTTATCTTCGCACTCAAATGCGTAAGTATTTCTTGGTAAAGAAGACATAACCAAAGGAGTTTCAACTGAATTGTAAACATTGAACAATTTGAAATTTTCTTTCTCTCCGTAATTTCATTAAAATTCAGTCTTATGTATTCAAAATTACAAATATACCAAAGCCAAGATTCTCAATATTGTACCTTATTTGAAATTCCTTGAAGATCACTAAAAAGCACCGACAAGCCATACTATGCGTTCATAAACTTTATTTCCATTTTGCGTGAATATTTGTTGGCAGAATGTGCAATTGCTGCTGCTGCTCTCTGAAAGTTCATGTTCATCAATCGGTGACGACCGTGCCACTTGAACTGCTTTCCCTCTAGTTCGTTATTTTTATTTGAATTCAAATAGAAATGATTTTTGAACTGTAAAAATTCAAAATGCGCACGCTTGCGAAATTAAACGAAATTAAACTATTTTTATTCAATGTTTTTAGGTAATCATCAACTTCAGAAATTTTAGATTTCTCGATATACTCTGTCGAAGAGGAATTCCTGAATTTCCCCGGTCTGTTTCAAATTTTGATCAATGAATGATAATTCTGATTTAATTACCCAAAAAAGCTACCTAGATTTTCGGCTATATGTGAGAAACTTTAATTAAACCGTCAATTATATCTTTTTAGCTCGTTGGTTGTTTAACTTTCCAGCTCTTTTTTTATTGATAACAGATATTCTCTATATTGAAGGATAAAATCTCTTCAATACATATTTTTGAGAAATATTTTAGGAATTTTTGAAAGCCTTTCTTACAATTGTTCTTTTTTGATTTTCATAAGATAATATTATCTTGAATTGCATGAATTGGTATCTATATAACTATTTCTACGAGTTCCATGATCGTTTTCTTTTTATAGAAGTAAACCTGATTTTTTTATCATCGTCAGAATTGAATGTATCAAATGAACTTAGCCTCCATGTAATGCCTATCAAAAAAATTCTAATTTAGGTCATCAATAAAATTCAATGAAAAAATCACAGTTTATTGTGTACAGCATCGATCTTTGGTCTAATAACACAATAATTTCCATGAATAAGAGTGTAATAAATATTTCCCCTTTTCCTGTTGTTAACGCATACACACAGAACACTTACCTCAGTTCCTAGAGGATATATAATCACTATCATAAATTTTAAAACTGCTTGGAGAGCTATTCATCTGAAAGTGAATGAATAAATTACTTCAAACTGTTAAGAATAAGATAAAGGAATCGCATCGGTCCTTATCAAGATGTCGTTATATACTTGGTGTATTTAAACGTATAATCTTCACCGACAAGGTTTTCGAACTTTTAAGTAATCTATCGGCTTAGTAAAAGAAGATTCATTGCTACTGATATTTAGTTGTCCTGTTTTCTTTGACTCGCATCTAAGCATAGCTTTTTTTGAAAATAATGGTGCCATATTTTTCTGATAAATCCGATATTAGTTGTTCGTAAATCAAATGTGGGTATAAATCAAGCTGGGTCGCCTTTACTTCGATCAATTTAATCGTGAATTAAACTAATGAAGCTTTAACATGAAGAGTTGTTAAGCGAATTTATCTTCGAATGTATGTATGAGTACCGCTTGAGTTGCCTTGCTGTCAGACACTTTTGATTTGGCATTACACTCCTCCTTTAGACTTATTCAATATATTGTGTAGTATTCTGTCTATTATTTTATTTTTAAACTTCGAATAGGTTTAAAAACGACATCGTTATCTTATAGGGCACGCGCAAACAATATTCTGCACTTTTCTTCGCTTTACGGGTACGCCGCAAACCACACTCTCTGAATGAAATATTTATCCGTTCACTTATTTTTACTGTTTGAGAATTTAACTTTTGTAAAAATTTAAAATGATGCTAAAAGTTTAAATAATTTGGCTTACAATGACATTAAATCCATGTGTGGTGATTGTTATTAAGATTTTTCTCACCAGTTTTAACAAGGATATTTTTATCATTAACTTAGAAAAGTAAAAATAATTGAACAAAAAAGAATCAACGATCATTTAGCCTGAAATTGGAACGTTGTTTTTAATGGATAACTCAAAGATGAAAACATGTTTCCAGTTTGAATCAAGAAGTAAAACTTGTTCTTATTATTTTATACAATGTAAATAACTAATTTTATTTTTCAATATACCGACACGAACATCATCTTAAACCTATTGAAATAAAATCTCTTTGAATGTAAAAATAAACTACAATAAATTTACTGAGTAATATCTCACGTTTTTGTATGCCCTGATTATAAACTTAAACATCAAGCCGCCCACCATCTAAAAGATAATATTTTTTGTTCAAAGTAGCATTTTTGACGAGAAAGGTTAATATTGGCAATTAAGCCACGGTAATTAAGATATTCTCCAATTATAACTAATTAAGGCATTAATTGCTCTAAGATTGTCATCATAAATATTTCAATATTCTAAGAACATAAATTATGTGGGATTTTTTGAATTGCTGAGAATACTCTCCAACTTTCAACAAAGACCTTTTCGCCATCAAATTTAAATACACTGTTACAACGAATAACATTCAACATTAACCTTGTTCAGATTTGATCAAAAAACGAAGACCAAAAGAATAGTTTCTTAAGTTTAATGGACACTGTATAGGCATAAAACTACAGACTTTTGATGCCAACGTGATTGACTTTCTTCTCCAATATAAAAAGAAAATCCAATTTTAACGAGAAATCCCGACATTAATATTTCTTTTAAATTATTAACTCACAAAATGCATGTATAAAATCCTGTCAAAATCAAATATAAGCAGACAGGTTTTTGATTATGTTTTTTAAAAAATAGTTGAAAAAGTTTGATAAAATATTTTCATATTTCTTTAGGAACGAATTATCCCCTCATAATTTCAAAATCAAAGATAAAGACAAGAAGATGAGCCGATTGATAAAAATAACAAAAAAGTTCCAGAATGAAAATTTTCAACTTTGAACGTGAGTTTGCCATCTGACAAAGCTAGCGTTACCAAGAGAAGATGACACAAAATCTATGATACTACAAAAGATACGCGTCCTTCATTTAAAATTATTTGAACAACAGACAATATATAGCTTTAAGAAAAAATTCAGCTCACTAGTCAGTCGACGAAATATGAAAACTAGTGAATAGTGGTGGTGTTTTATGTGTTCAAATTATGAGAATAATCACACTTTTGTACAGGTGGATAACTTCTGAGAACCTATAAAGTTCTCAGATATAAGTTAAATCCTAAGGCAACGTTATTGTAGAGCGATTAGTTTAAGGCTATCGGAATTTTTTTGATGAGTTTTGTTAAGACATGTCAAAACTTCTAAAAAAATTCGATGTTCTGGATCCATTTAAATTGTTTGATAACCTAATTAAGAGGATTAAATTCCATTTATGTTTGATAGTCTTATCAAAAAATATTTTTTCCTGTAATTGTTATAAATTACACGTTATATGTGTTTTAAAAGGTTGTTTTGTTGAACACACGCAGATATCAAGTTTAAAAGCTTTTTAAATGTTATTTTTATTCTAACCAACATATTAACCATTTCGAATGATTTAATGTTTGATAATAATGTGTTTAATTTAAAACGAGACGTTATAAGTATAAAATATCACCAAACTAACTTATGTATTAATTGTTACATTTTTTCTTTTGATAATTAACTTGTTTAAACTCCTGTGATAATGAAAAATCAACACCTCATTCATTTAGATATAAAACCCTTCAAGCTTATGATTTCATTTTAAAATCATGTTTTCTTTTTTGTTCCGAATTAACCATATTATAGGTCAACACAGTCATTTAGACAGAATCGAAAAAAGGTCATGTAAAATTTGGAGGTCGCTCGGTTGTGATATGAATTTTCTCTACTTTCCTAATCGGACCAAAGATTTAATCTGTTTTATATTGATAATTAGATGCATCTGAGGGAAAATTAGACCATTACGTTATTTTTTATCAAAAAATACACGATAATTGAATTTAATCCGATGGCGGTTAAAGTAACTTTTGAAAATTATTTGGGAATATTTTAAAATTTTAAAAGCCGTTTCAGTGTTAATTTCACTCTCGACAACAATATTCGGGGTAATTCGTTTTGGAGATAAAATGACTCGTTTATGTTTCTTGATAACGAATTCAATTTTTAGCATAAAAATTTATTGCTTCCGAGTTCAATGGTTCAATACCTGTAATTTTGGAAGTAAACCAGTTTTAACGCCGCTAAACTGGCGTAAATTCTGTAAAAATAAACAATTTCAATACCATTTTAAAGCCTTGTTTTAATGTTTTTGAAAAATAGATTATATTTTGTTTCAAGATACAAGTTAGGTTACAAGCTTTTAAGCATAAAATATGTTTCAATTATTTTTATTTTTTAAACTCTTGTATACATCGAATGCTACGCGCAGTAGATTATTATTGTAAATGTTGTGGTTTGGAAAGTAAAATGTCTTGACTGATAAATTGTTTAAAACTATGCAGTTATGAATAAAATCCTTATATTTGGTGATCTATTTGAAATTCTCAGGTTTCGTTGAAATACATTCTTGTAAATTCAAATTTTAAAATTCTACTGTATTTACTTCCTAATATGTTATTGAATCGCGGAATTCTGCTTTAAAAAACGATAAAAAATCTTAAAGGGTTCGTAGTCGTGAGTTTAACAGTTATTTAAAAATACAACGTGTGTAATAATTAATTTAGATAAATTGTAATCGTGAATATATGGCACAATGCGATAGCTTTCGGTTTCCTTCGAATGAAAATTAAAAAAAATCGATATAGTTGATACAAACATTTAAAAGGACTAAAAAATGCGTTTTAGATGAATTTTTTGAGTATTCTAATTCGAAAACAAAATGGAAAACAAACAAGCTGACTTGTTTTTCAAAGTTGTTTGAAATATTGATGTAAATAAAAATGTCACATCTTATCGTTTAATACGCTGCGTTAATTCGTTTCAAGACTGTTAAAACGGACATCTCGAAATTTTAGTCTTTTGGGATTTTAAGAATTTAATTCTTTGTGATGAACTAAGTAAAGTCATGAAACACTCGAATAGCGTGGATTTTTATTTATTCTTTAATTAATTTATTTTTTTAACTTTTCATTTTACATAACATTATTTACAATGTATTTAGGATTCTTTAACGCTCAACATAAATAAAGCCAAGAATTTAACGATTTGTATTGTTTGTTTTAAACATACCTTATTTTGGAATTTGTCACAATGTAAATAGCTTTTTAAGGAATATACATCTGTATAGTGCGAAATATTTTATTTCAGTTATTATGTCCGAAGAATATTTCAACCAGAAAAGTTTCATACTTATTTTTATAAATTAAAAAGCCTCGTAATATCAGACTAAAACCAACCAAATAAATACGCTAAATTACTAAGCTTGAATTAACTTTACGCAGGCGCAATTAAACAGCATGGTTTTTTCCCTGTCTCCCATAAAAAGATTCAAATATAATGAATATAAAGACTCGCCTTCTTTAAGAATAGTATGGGGTGATTTAGAGGTAACTGGATTAATTTATTTAGATGACAGGTTTTATTATTATATTTAATATTAGGATTAAATGTAAATCAAGATAAGGTATTAGAAATCGCTTTTGTGGTAACTGACTCAAATTTAAACTTAATTTCAAAAGTATAATTTTTAACAATCAGACCGAAAACTATTGTATAAAACAACATGAGGATGTATTGAATAATATAAAAGAACCCGTGCTGACTATTCATGCACGCGTAAAATCACGTTTAAAATGTAGTCAGGTTTGATAAGGGACTGTCTAAATGCTAAACTTAATGAGTCTGAAGTTGATTACGTGTTGAGTAATTTTTTAAACGATTGGACTCCATTCGGAAAATGTCCGCTGGCTGGAAACTCGCCAACTATGGACAGAAATTTTATGGCCAAATACTTCCCACTTACATATGCCCATATAAACTTCCAATCTATTGATGTGTCAACTCTAAGTCAACTCGCCAAGTAATGTCTGCGGTTTACAAGGCGTTGGTGTCCTGCAGCTGAAGAAGCCGTGCCTAAAAAGGTTCTCAATCATCGGTTTAAAATAAAATAACTGTTAGAGCTCTGGATGATATTTTAAATAGTATTCGACAACTTAGACATTATCGTTCGTTTATGATAAAGTAAATTAATGTAATTAATTTGCATTTTCTGCTGTTATGGTGTATTTTTCTTGACCTTGTTGTGTACTATTTTTATCGTTATTGATCTGTTGGTTTTGCAATTCTGGAGAAAAATAAGGTTCATCTGTTGGATCGTATTCGTTTTTAAAATGGTCGTTAAGCGGAACTATCTCCACGTAGTTATAGTATCCATAGTTGGAAAACCCTGCCTGGTAGGGATACATATCTGCAGTGTAATAACAGTTGAACGGGAACCAGATGGGATATTGCGAGAAATCGTCAAATTGCTAAATAAATTAAACTCGTCGTACGATAGGTTCGCTTATATCGCCATTGTGATACACTGAGCCCATTTTTTGGTAGGATTTGCCAAGTTGTTGAATTTGTTTTTTTATATGTTTTGGCGGGTGGTAGTATTTACATCTTTCTCTCATGCATCGTAGCTGGAATCAAAAATTGCCAATATTTGTAATTGTATTGATTAGAAATTTAGAAAAAAAGAAATTTGAGATTTCTTACCTTAAGGCTGTCGTAACAGGTGATAACGCGGCCGTTTTCAATGGCACAATGTTGTCTTGGATGAGCAAACTTACACTCGTCTGGAGAGCGGTTACACTCGTTCCGTAGGTATTCGCGACATACCTCGACCTGGAGCCATGTCGGGTCTCGAGCCTTCCTTCGTGGTCTTTGAGAGCCATAACCACCATAGTGGCGATTGCTTTCATATGACTCGTCGTTTTCCTGGGAGAGGTGGTTGAGGGTGTTCGTGTGGTACGCCTGGGCCTCGTCATATTGGGAGACGGTTAAATTTTGAATTTCATGCTCTTTGGTTAAAGATAGATCCAGTTTATTAAAATCGTCGGTTAAATTATCCATGTTATTTTGGGAGTCTGAAATTGAATTTGTAAAAACACGAACCCAAAATAGATTTTAAAATGGAGCAGATTAAGTGTCACACCTTAATCACTGTAATCCTATTAAAATTGAGAAGACAAATTAACATTAATATTTTGAAAATGGAGCTAGCTTGAGAGTATCTAAGTCTGTTGGCGACCATGTTCGAAAGGAGCTGTTTTCATTCGACTACACATCAATTGGATGTGTGATTAAGAGTCAGATTAGTTAACTGAACATATTAAAATAATATTATTTTATCGCAAAATATAACTGGTAAGCTAAGTCTCCTGATAATAATCGCCCTAAACAATGTTTTCGTTAAAACGCCAAAAGAACTTCTATTATTGGATTCGTTAGAGCTTATTTTTTTCCAATTAACTGCTTCTTCTTTTGTCATCCATATCGGTTCAGATGCCTTCACAAAGGTTGTCATGAGAATTCTTTAGTTAACTTCAACACGAATGATAATTGTCACTCAATTTTACATTTTAAAATTTTCATGCACTCCAAACAAATATACCATCTATTTTTAATTGTTTTCAGCTTTAGTGGTATATTTTTACTTATGATTATTCTTTAGGGTCATCGCTGCCCCAAAAAACACTCATTCCAAACCAAAAAGACATTCTAGAAAAAGAAATATTTGAACGAAACGTGGGAATTTCATGGCTTATCGCCCTACCTCCAGGCTCAAAACTTCTCTTTTTCAGCGTTATATGTAGGTGTCATGGAAAGGATACTCCTATAGCCACGCGTATTGGAGACCAACCTTTAATAGTATGGCATTAAGAGCCATGAATGTAGTTGATAACTAGTGAATTAACGCCCATATACCAGGACCGAGTAACTACAGGAGAATCGGGGATTATATTAAAGGAACTCCATTTCGACCAGGACCATGAAAGCGTTTTCCAAGCAAGTGTGATTTATTCAAGCAATGGAACAAACCAAATTGAAACCTCAACAGAAACTACACTTGTCATCAACTGTAATGTTATTTATCATAAGATCCTCCTGAATTTCAAAATTTCAGCTCTGTGACTCGCGTTCTCGAGAATTCAGAAGGAGCTGTTACCTGCATTGTCAGATCAAACCCATCACCAGCACACCTGCGATGGGATATTACAAATCTCACATTTCCTCACTCGATTGAAAACATCGACGTAACTCCTCGCGTTAGATGTACCTTTACTTTATAATTCAGCGAAATACGGTATTGCTCGGAACTCTAGGCTAGCATACATGATTTCTGTTCTAAAATACACTGGAATTAAACGTGCAACTACAGGAGTCATTAAGTGCGTGGCGACAAGCCAGTTGGGTAGGAGGAACACTGCATCAACCGTTATTGATGTGCAATGTATTCTTTTTCGGTATTAAAGATCCTTCCGGTCCGCCCGAAGATCTTGTCCCTGGATTGGTAACAGATAACGAAGCAGTGATAAAATGGAAGCCACCTTCCCAGAAAGTGGAAACCCCAGCAATATCCTAACGTATCGAGTTGAATTTCAGAAAATCGACCAAACTTCAACCACCTTTGACAGTAAAAATCAATGTTTATTCAAAGGTGCAAGTCAAAACTCGAATACACTACATCCAAGAACTATTTCAGAATTAAGTTCAAACCAGCCTGAACCGAAATGGGAACCGGTTAACACTTCAGCTGAAGAGACTGCCTTGTACAACCTAGAACCAGAATCTTCGTATAGGGTACGAGTAATGGCATACAACGGGGCAACCTACAGTGAACCATCTCGGGAGCTATATGTTAGGACTTTGACTTCGAGTAAGTATCCTTGTAATGTTCAGGAACCGGCCCTCCAAGAAGGTGGGCTATCACCCAACCAATCTTAATATTAATTATTATCGCGTCGGCAATATTTACCATGTTGATCTTGGCTATGACGATTACCTGCTATGCGAAGTTAAGAAGAAAACGGTCCCGCGAATGGGCGATCCTCAAGAAGCCTGGTAATTCGTTCATTAAAGGTCAAATTAAAAATTAAATTTAGATTCATCCCATTTGACCATGTGATTTAAATTATATTAGTCAAGGTCGAATGATTATTCACAGAATACAAGAGACAATGAATTCGCGAATTTCCCACCGCCTCAAATTCATCCAAGTTTTTTGAAGAATTATCAAATGTCATGCGAATTTCCAGAATTATACCACGGTAATTTCCTATCAGTAATGACAGATAGTGTTTCAGTTAAAAACCTCGATATTAGGCGTGTATAAATTGATTTTTTTATTTAGGAAGCTCATAATAATTTATCGCCGCCCAAAAATGACTCAGAAATTCAGACACAAATAGCCACCAGATATATTTCGCCAGTGGTCGGAACTTCGTCATTTTCAAAGCTGACGCCGAGCGATTTAAGGTCATTTACAACAAATTCACACTTTTCTGTCGATTCAAATAAAACTGCATACGTTTAATCAAAACCAAACTCGATATTTTTAGATTTTTATAGATTAAGATTTCAATCTTCATTCTATTTCTTTTTTTTTTGAAAAATCTGTTCAGCTATTCTTCAAGGTGTTGACATTGGCCTTGAAGTAAAATATTTACTCGAATAAAATTCTCCAAGAGATACTTAATTAAATTTGATTAAACACCACATACGTTGATTTTCTAAAATTCCAATGCTTTATAAATAACCAATTGAGGTATGGAATATCGTTTTCAATTTATTTTTGTTCCAATTTAAAGGGATTAGGCTAACGTTAACATTAATTTATTTACTCAAATTCAATTAGTTTTGTAGCTAAAGCATTCAAAATTGGAAACTAAGTTTTTTTGAATATTTTTTGTTCCCAATACCAAAATATCTTGCAAGATTCATAAAATATTTCTCATAGATGTAATTTGGATTTTTATGAAAGAAGCCTCACCACATGTCAATATATAAATTAATAATTATAGATCGTTAACTTGTTGTCATTTATTACGAATAAACCTCGTTATTAATTTGAGTCAATAAAGTGCCTTTTTTTTGAATATTAAATTTATACTTATATGTTAATCGAAACAAAAATACTGTTTATTCTTTTAACATTGTGTCTAATACATATTTAAACTCTCATTAACCTTTTATGCTTCATAAATTTTTGATTATCATCGCCAGGATGAATTAAAGTGCGCTTAATGGGAAGGATATAAAATACATGTTTTTAAGCGGCTAATTTCCAGACACGCGCGTTAAGTTTTAATAATTTTAAATTTATCAAAGTGGCCCATTATACTGGTTTTCTGTGGTCAAAAATTAACTTTAATAGGTTTCTAAAAGATAAAAAAGGTATTTTTATTCATATAAGCGACTTTAATCACATTAGGTGTGTTATGAATGTTATTTGTAGATAAAAGTGGGAAAATATTTGTTAAAAAATTTTAATTTACTATAAAAAAGAGTTTATCCTTGGTCAGGTAATTGTGAATATTTTATAATACTTAGCTATATTAAACGAAATAGCTGTGTAAATAACATTATCTGGTTGATTTTAAATGTGAGATAGAATATCAAAACTGTTTATATTTTAAATTAAACACTTTCAACAAGAGTTAAAGATTAAAGCATGTCTTATTTCATGATATTATCAAAAAAATTTTTGTTCATTTCATTAAATCTCTAGTTTCTTATGAGTCTGTTATTTGCACGTCTTAATGTACAAAATTCTTGAGATTGCGCGACGTTTAAAATAACTCTTTAAGATTAAAATTTTTTCATTACTCACAATTTTGGAGCTGAAATTAGTTTGAGCAAATATTTTTCCTCTTAACACGAATTTTAAGAAGTTTATAATTATTCAAAAACTGATAATTAATGTCTGTTCCTAAACATAAGATGGATTACAAATTTCAAAATTTTTAAAATTTTTAGCAATAATGAATTCTGGCTAATCGTTATTTTAAATAATTAAAGCTAGCTTAGTAGTCGATAAATTACAGAATTTCTAATTCTTTTATATCCTTCCTAAAGCTCAAAATTTGTCGAATCAGTGTATCTCTCAACTGTGCCCATTACTCGACTAAGACACATTGGCCTACCTTTGGAAATTGATAAGAATGCGACAAAGTTTTTAAGATGATTTCGATAAAATTTGGCATTGCTGATAATTGATCAGAAAGGTTACCATTCACTGATAAGATAATCTTGAATTAGACATAAGTTAGTTTTAATATGAATTTAATTTGGATGGTTAATATATAATGTTGATCGTTTAGGTTTTAAACCTATGTAAGCGAAGCATATAATCTAGTATATAAATTTAAATGTTAAATGTTTAGTTTAAGGAAATTTTAAAAAGTGTTTGAAAATTTTGTTTATTATACCAAAATTTATTTCAAAGGGCCTCTTTCTGCTGTTGAGGCCGAGAATACGGGGATAATTTAAATGAAAAGAAGTGAAAACGGAAACTAAATGAGAGTAATGACCAGCCTAAGGCTTTAAGAAGACAGTTTTTCTACAAACTGTTAATAACGATATGAAGTACAAATTTCAGTGTTAAAATATGTTTCGTAATTTAATGGCGCACATAAAATAAGGAGAATCTTCCAAGCTGGCAATAGATGCATCGAATGGCTTAAAATCGATTTATTTAAGTAATAAAGGCAACAAATACGTTATAAAAAAAATTTTTCAACATATTTTCGACATAAACAATTTGAAATGTAAAGAAATGATGACTTTATGTAATTTATGCCTGATTCGCAATATTCAATAAAAATGAGCTTCTTCTTAGTCTGAGGATCCTCGAAAACTATCATAAAATTTTGCAAATATCCATGCGCGTGGAAGGCTGCGAACAGCATTGGGATTTTGTCATATATTTTTTGTTTTTGAAGTTTATTTTTATATGAAAATATTATTCTTATTACCTTGAAACCTAAAAAGTATAATTCAACAACGCTGGGTTAAGGTTGACAGAAGCGTGATAAAAACATTTGGTTGTTTTCAATTTTTTTATTATTTATTTACTCCTTAAAACAGTTAAAATATTAAAAAATTAATTTTTCTAGCTAATATCCTTCTAGAGTAAGTGAACCCCGAGATTATATGTTGAGCACGCTCAATGGCTTGAAAATTTGTGATTTTTCGATAAATACTGATTATTCTGTTGTTTTCTCCATTTAAAGATAGCTGAACAGTTACCAGACCATAAATTTTAGTTTGTCTATTTTAAGATTTAAGATGAAAATATGTTATATACAACAATATAGCTTCTAAACTTTTGAAAATTAAGAGCAAAATCAAAGCTAAAGGCTATTAAATTTCGGTATCGATTATAATATACGAATTTTCTTAAAATAGAACAAATCTTATACTTTGTTATTTGAAAACGTCATGACTTGATTGATTGCAGTATCGATTTCGCTTGAAAATAGAATATGCACTCGTAGAATTTTGAAAAATTTGATTCATTCTTTGTTGAAATCCCATGTTTGCTTTTTCAATATTGACAACCATAATGATAATTAAAAACATGTAATGGAATACCGATCGTAAGAAATAAACTTATATCAACGCAATAGGGAAAAGTATGTAAATGAGACATTTAACAATCAATGAACAATAGACGCGCGCGCGGCATACTGTTTTATTACTATCATTTATATATATTATGGCCACATCAACAATCTTAACGAATCTGAAACATAGAATCTAGTAAAAATTAATAAATTAAAAAGTATGCATATAAAAACACTATTCGAGATAAACTCACCTTTGCCAGAATTGCATATCGGAATTTAATAGTCACATGCACTTTAATGGTCGATTTGGATTGGAAACTCATGATTTTTTGAGGCTCCGGTCTTAAGCAACTCTTTATATTTAGCCGTTACTCGTTAGGCACATAATTGAATTTTTTGACACAACTATAGTTATTCTTGTTAAGTTACGAATTATGATAAATTTTAAACTTGACTTTTTCTCAAAAGTAGGCAATGAGTTAAATTTTGAGAATCATTCATATGCACAATAAAGTAATATTTTATGTTAATTATAGCTTTAATCGGGTGATCAGAAATATTCAGATAGTTTCGGTATTCTTCATGTTTTCCCTGAACTAAATGAATCAATAAATCATTTTTATAACACTAAAACCTAAAATTATAAACTTATCATTCTATCACAAAATTCCAAACCTCTAGTATGAGGAATATTTGGAACTAAAAATCGGAACGGGTCAAAGAGGTGTGGGAAATAGAGGTATATTAGATTTGAGAACGAAATAGCAAATCTAAATGTTCAATTTATGTAAAAATCCACCTCGCAGTTCAGCCAGTATTTAAATAGACACCCCTCCTTATAGGTTAAAAAACACGGTTGACTCAAATAGCATACTTCCCTTTCTCTGAGAGATTAACTCTGGCAGCCTTCTAGTTATTTTTTGAAACTATTATTTAGTCCTGACTTTAATTTTTAGAAAAATTATTCTAAACGAAGAATAAACGTCCTATAAAAAATATTTCAGACAATCTCGGTTTCTTTCGGAGACATGTATACTCGTTAATATTATTTACCTTATAACTTCCAAATAGGATTTTTGGCAAATTATACCTGTAATTTTAATTGATCTTTATCTCTGAATTTATATTTATAAAACTTAAACTTCTTATATTGATAATTGATTGGATGCTATTTCTTAAGGTGAAAATTTCCTCAAGTAAACTTATAAAAGGAATCAAAAAATAAACGAGTGTAAAAATTACAATGATTAAATTTCACTTAACTGGGTTTCCTTTAAATAATAAACTAGATGCACAAAAATGACGCTTTTAAAAATTTTGCGAAAATATTGTGAAAGATTGGAAAAAATATTCAATCAAACGTTTACTTGAGCATATAATTTATCTCCGAAAGCTGTCATATAAAGAATAAAAACATTCAGTCTACAATCAACTATAATTATCGTTGCCTCAGTTTCGATTTATCACTTGCCCTTTATTTAATTAGATTCAAATTTGGTGTTACATAAGAAAAGAAAACGTAGATAAGATTTAAATCAGGATAATACTAAGGTATAAACTCTACATTCCCTCTTTCGAGTATAAATTATTCTGACAACTCAGTAATGAAACATGATATTTTTTATCAAGTATTCAATAAAATATTTCATATAGAAATAGGACAACGATTTAAAAATCCAATCAATTATTTGAAAAAAAATTCTTGCGTCAACACTCCTGATAATATATGCTCACATTTATGACATAACCTATCCTTTTCGGAGAAATTCCAACCGTTCTAACCTTTATTGACTAAAGATTTTAACAGAATAATGGAAGGCTCCATTATGAAGAAAACCTTGATAAAATAACTGTAGCCACCGAAAATTTATTTTGTTTTGGGATTAATACTCCCTTTTATTTCCTTTTTTCTTCAAACTCCCTATGATAAATCCGAAAAGGAAGGATATTCAAATGCGGGCGGAATATATTTTTTGATGCGACGGTTAAAGAGTCGTTGCCTGAACTTTTTTATTTTGAATAGATTCAATCCTTTTAACTTTATAAAATTTATTCAAAGTAAAAGAAAATTCACGTTAAAAATTGTTTTTCTCAGTATCATGTTTAAAATATTAAAATTTTTTTAACACTTTTGATATATGTTGGCTCATTATTTGAGTAAAACTAACTTGGATTTATTCTTCCATTAGGATTTTTTTAATTAATTGCTTATAAATGCGTTTAAAAGGTTACTTTATTTTAAACTTGTTCTTTTTAAAACAAGAGTTTGTTTTCCTTTAATTAACTTTAAAAGCTATGGATCAAAAAGTTAAAACTGAGTTTAGTTGGGCTATAAATCAAAAAATACACATTTTATAAAGTTTTGGTAACTTTGAAATTTAAATATGATAAAGATTAGATGAGAGAAAATATGAATCCTCGGATATGGTACTGTATTTGATTCCCCCTTGAAAGTTTTCAGTTACTTGGCATCTCCGTGAATTTGAACAATAAACAATTCAAGAAATATAGATTCCAGGGGTTTCTCAATTCAAAATTTTTGTCACTTATGACAAATAAGATATGCACAAGCATCTTAGATCTCATAGAATAAAAAAGAGGAATTCTACCAAAATATTTTTGCCGGTACGAAACTAACACACGAAAGCTTAGATACGAGAAGTTAACCAAATTGAACGACCATTTAAAAAAAGATAAGAAACATAATCATCAAATTGTTATTGTTGAGTATGTCAAAGAAATTCAAATACCTCATAAAAATGTCAGAATTTAACTTAGAGCTGCGCAAGCTTGTTAAAATAAAAAATGTAGTTTTGCTCCAAAATTATAATACTTAAAGTCATTTCTTCATTTTTAAATAAATAAGATTATTTTTAAAGCCATGAGGGTAGGTGTAAACGATTTAAGATTTTGCGTAGAGTTAAATTGCACAAGTTCAGACAATTCGTTCAATTTTCCAATTAAAAAACCGAATATGTATTTCTTAAAATTTATTTTCTCCACATTCGTTTCTTCCTAGGATTAGTAACTCAAAAGATAATTTTATATCTTGCTTTCGTGGTAGGTTTATAACACAAAATAGGAAATAATACGATTGAAATATATTCACTCACTTCTATATCTCCAGAGGAAAATATTATTTACCTTATCCAGTTTATGAAGTAAGCTTCAATGACCTCTTTCTGATGTAGAGTTAAATATCACAAAAAATTTTATGCGACGTTAGTAAATTGAAGTCTTTTATCAATTGTATTTAAAAAAACAAAGATGCCAAAAAAATTGTAAAGTTTGGGGTTTTAATTCTAAAATGTATTATAGTCTCGTCAGAAGTTGTGGTTTACTCGAAGTTTTTCGCCGGGCGGCATAGATTTAATTTTCAAGGCAGATTTTCATCAAAATTTCGATGAGTCGCATCAAGTATTCATAACTTGTTAAAATTAAGTAATATAAGCCACGTAAATGAAATGAATGAGAAAGAACTCCAAATGAAGATATTTGATTGGAAAAAATCGTGGCACGCCCAGTACCAAGATAGCCCTTATGTTTATGTCGGTACGTTCGTTTTTTAAAGAGAAGGTGGTTTCCCCAAAAATTACAGCGAGGGCGATCTTTTAACCGTATTTTCACAGTAAGCAAGCCGCTTTCATAGAGATTTGGAGAAATTTCTCACATTGATCTCATTAAAGATAAGCTAACAGGAAATTCTCGAGGTTTTTGCTTCATTGGTTATGAAAATCAACTCAGTACAATTTTAGCAGTTGACAATTTCAACGGAATCAGCGTATGATCACGTTTTAATGTCAGTTGGGAGGAAGTCTGATCAAAGTTGATCATGTTAGTCATTATGAGCCAGACAAACACAAGATCCCAAAGCAGAAAAGGAAAAGGCACGATACTCCAAAAAAGGAAAGTAAACACAAAACTCAGGATAAACGCGAAAAGCGAAACATAAAATCAAGTTCGAGACACGAAAAGAGACGATCTCGATCTCCGAAAAAACGCGATCGTCGTTGAATATTTATTTAAAGAAAATTATTTATTTTTACTTCTTTAATGAAAAGAACGTCGAATACAACCTTCAAAATTCATTAAACAATGAGAATTATAGTTCATGAAAAATTTTGTTTTTCTACCTTGTAAAAACTCATTATAGTAATTCCACTGTTCTAGTAAAAACGTTATTTTTTAAATTTATATTCTGATTATTTTATAGAAAAATTATTAACTAAAATGTAGTAGGTTTTGACATAAATTTAAACTTATGCTAAAATAATTTGTTAAAATTTATTTTTCTATGATCTGATAAAAATTTAAAATGTTGATTTAGCCAGGTTATAAACAAAATCTAAAACAAGGCCTTGCGGCAATATAGCCTACGAAGGGCAATCTTGAATTAGCGAGGCGTTTCGTTTTTATAACTACAGGATGTCGCATTAAACACAAATTTAAGTTATGTTCAAACTTATTTCTTTTATGAATTATGCATGAAAAATCAACGTAACGTGTATGCAAGCAAGCATACTGCTGTAGCTAAAAATCAATAATTTAAATGGCTGAAGAATTTTAATAAACCGAGTAAATATGTTTGGCTCCGTGATAAAAGGACTTTTAGAGTCACGTTTTGTCTTTTACGAAAACATGAATCAAAACCGTGAAACAGTTGATGATTCCTTTTACTAACGCGCGGTCTCTAACACGTTATCTTCTAAATCTACGACACACTGATGCTTAAATTTTGATATCATCACATTTATTATTTCTTTTTTAATATGATTCCCAAAAATGAATCAAATTTTTTTATTTTCATGAAATTTTATTTATTAAAGGAAAAAATAAACTCAATTGGTCCATGAAATTTAAACCATCTATGGTTATTTTGTTTTAAGTACATCGTAAGAAAAACTGACATCATTGAAGAAATATATGTTAAACCACAACACATGATATATGGCGAATTGAGACTTAACTTTTACCAACTTACAAGCTAGAAACCCTACAACTAAATTTTTATAATGAATACTATTGGAAGTTTTATTGTCAAGAAGGTATGTTTAAAGGGAAAAATACAGCAGCACAGCTTGAGTATCATGTAAAAATGATAGAAATACAAAGTTAATCTCTGAGTAAATATTTAAAGGTTTCGTAGACGCCCCATGATATTGCACAAGATGGAGATGATATGAGAACTCTTGCCACTAGACCTTTAAAGAAACCCATAAATCCGGCCCCAGCAAAGATAGTTTTGGTGGCATTGATGATTCCCTTTATTTGGTAGTTATTCCTTTTTAATGAGCACGCTTTGGCGTGACATTTTTTTGACAGCTCTACAACTTCAGGATCCTGAAAATACAAATAAACGAACTTGAACATTAAGAGTAGTCTTAATGACATCTAAAGGGGTAGTTATAATTGCAGCAACGCCACCAGAAGCGGCACCAGACAAAAGATGAACAGTCAGGTCATAATTTACTTTTCCGATCATGCTCATTCTTATGTATTCATAAACTATAAAGTTGAAACTATGAAAAGGGAAGTTCATCATTAACTGGACTGGAAAGCTTCTATAGAAAGCACTGAACCCTTCGAGATCTACGATCTTCTTTAAGCAATCACAGAATCCAACGTATCGCCGTGGGCACACTTGTAGGCGTTGTTTGATCACTTCCATTGGATTCATAATAGTATCGTGTGCTAAAGTCGCCAAAATACCCGATGTACCTATGAATTAATACGACATTCTACCATGAACCATCCAATCCCTTTTACTATCTCCCTTTTGCAAGCCTGTAAATGTAGATTTTGAGAATTCATATATTGAAAAGTAAGCAGCGTGAGCAGGACCCGCGCCAAAAACTACAGAGGATACTCCACGGTACAGGGAAAAAAAACCCTCGTTCCTCATGATATTTCTAATGTTGCGAAATATACTCGATTTTAATAATTCAGTGTTATGGAATGAAGTCTGAAGACGAGTCTAATCTACTTAATCATTTCAAGACACTACTTTAACAACGTCTACAGGATACAAAGAGGCGTGTTCCATTATGCCTGCAGTGGCTCCAGCAAGCATATGAATATATGGATTCTCAGATGGTAAACTTTCCAGATCTTTATCGTCCAGGCCCATTTTATGTGGCGTGCGTCGAAATTTTCCAACGCGCAAACTCCCTTATTTTTGAAGCAATAATTAGCGAATTTTAATTTCCAATATAGCACAACAAACTTCTCATCAAATGAATTAAACTTGATGTTTTTCGAAATATTCATTGTAAAATACCTATAATTTAAATATATTATATACTTCAATCATTTGCACAATGTCCCATCTTATTCACATGTTATCTGTATTCTGAAAGCGAAAATATATCAGTCTCAAGAGAAGCTCATTTTACACATTTTAATATTTTTAAAATTAAACTCGATATTAATTTATAAGATATCATCTAACGCTTCAATGGCAAAATGAATTTTCACTCCACTTATAAACGTTAATGATCATAACTCATGCGCATAGGAGATCAAAAAGGTTTGAAAAATTGTTGACCCGTTTTTTGTTCTCACTCAAACTTAATTTATATATTCATTTATTTATAGTAGGAAATTAAAGTAATTCAGATCAAATTAGGTGATAATACGTCATTTGTCATAAGATTATTCGCTTAAACCTTTGTATTCATGTGACTAAGTATCATCTGACGCTTGATTTAAATGGAACAATAAATTATATACTTTGTCGAGAAAAAAGCACACCTAATTACAATGAGTAACTTAAATTTAACAAAAAGTTGAAAATATTTTTCAATTGAGTAGTATAACTGACATTAATATGTATATAACAATCTATCAGGCTTCAACGAATACACGTTGTAACAATTACTGATATCTTGTCATTAAACTATGGATAAATTAATAAATATGAATTATAAAACCATTCACTTATATACACACCTAGAAGATACAAAAACCAAATAAATTACTTTTAAAACTCCATAAAGAACGCGTAATTTTAATGCATGTTGATATTTGCAGAAAATAATAAGAAAGATAAAAAATGGTTGTAAACAGGTTCACGCATGTGTAAATACATAAGGTTTTATTTTGGATTTTACTAATTGTTACAAATTTAAACGCGTAGGCTCGACAAGATTTTGTTGGCTCAGATCGCTAATCTCCAAGGATATTCGTACCACAAAAATAGAAAAATAAACGTAACGATAAATTATAGATGTACTTGCGCGATTCCAAAACAATTTGAGGCACGTATAATTGTTAAAAACGAGATTATACATGCCAAAGGAGTTAATAAGTGCAATCAAATGAAATAAATCACTTCAAGCATACCGCTGAGGTTACACCTGAAGGTCTCGTTCAAAATGTTATCAATTAGAAGGCTCCTCGAGTTTGTATTTGCTCAAAGAATATTTACCAGGACATAATTTCAGTATTAAACGCATAGTATTAAATATTGTCTTTTCTATTCCTTCTAGAACTTAAATTTATACGAAAATAAGAGAAATACGAAGGGGTATGGAGTCAATTAGTTTACAGAGCATCATTTGTCCTCCACCCTGCCAAAAAGAAAATTGAAAATCCTCTTTAAGACGGTTGTGGATCGGGGACATTAAAAGTAATATCAAACAATCATGACTTGGGCCACAAACGAAGTCTGTCACTCTTGCGTTGCAACTAACGTTTTTGTTGATGCTTCTTTTAAATAGACATAAAAAAATTTTTCCAAATGTTTGGTAATGATGACACTTGATATTGAGACCGAGTATTTTGTTCCACATGTTCTTGCATTAATGACGGGAAAACACGAAGACTTCTATTCAGGCGTTCTTGAGGTTGTTTTTATTGTAGTTTAAATTGACGCCAAAGTTCATTTTACCTATGACCAGGAAATGGGTTTGATAAAATCACTAATACGAATTCCCAAACAGTGCTACAGTTGGGTGTTGTTTTCACTTGTAAAAGGGTTTTTTAAAAAGCTTGAAAAATTCAATATAAAGAACGAAAACGTTTTTATTATTTTATAAAAAGTAGAATCTCTTACGCATGTACCGATTATAGAAACTGACATGGCCATTTTTTGAATTATGGGTCCACTTACGGAAACATCCTAAACTTGATTCTTCTAAGACATAATAAAAAGACACGAATCAAAAAATTTTGATCTGAATTCTGGAACCACTAAAATAAAATATCTGTAATGTTTTTGCAGGAAGAACTAACAATTCTTCAGAAAGATTAAAGGAGACTAATTAACACTTTTCAAAATCTTATCCATTTCTTGCAGCATTTGTTGCAACTATTCGTAAAGAATAAGTATTACGAGGACAAACTGAGTGATATCAGACAAAATTAGTCGGCAATACGATATCGACATCATGATAACCACAGACACCCTTTATTGGATAAATTAAAATTTCTTGATTGGGTAATTTTTATTTGTTGACTGTACGCACATTCAATTTTTAAGAATCAGTAAAATTTTTTCTTATTTGTAGAAGAGGGATTTTGCATTTTCTGGTGTATTTAAATATTCCTCTGATAATTTCATCTTTTTGATTGTTCTTTTTAGGTTCTATATACTTTTACTTGATACTCTCAGCATTTTTCTTATAATACCTGAAAAGTTGAATACGACTTTCCTTTTAAAATAGCGTGTGAAAAAAATGCCTACTCTTCTTGATGGAACAGTGCTTAAAGATATCCATAGAATTTTTTATCAAGCTATAAAATGTAATTAGACATAAAGTGGATTGGGGCTGTGTTCGATGAGGTCTTTTTTTAACATAAAACTTATGGAGTTAAAGCACCAAATTTTTATTATTCTTACATTCAATTGAGTTAAAAATTTCCAATTTCATGTACACTTTGTCGCTTTTTTCAAATTAGATTTAAAATATTTTTTTCGAATATGTTAATGAGGGTTAATATTACCCAGTAGGCGAAGCTAAATTAAATTTTCTGAAATCAATATTTATGTGGTTTCGTGAAACGTGAAACCTTTGAAACGTCTTTAATGGCAGCTTAAAATTGTTCGTTAATTATATGACTGAATATAAACAGTAAAAAAGTGACAATTATCATCTTTAACTTTATTAGCATAATAAATAACTACATAGTTTAGGAGTGTGCGGTGAAAAAATAATATGTTAGAGCTATTTAAATAATAATTAGAGATGCCATTTTCAAAAGAAAATAGAGGGGATTTATACCATTTAGTCTTATTGAAATGTAATTATTTATATTTAGAGCTGAAATTTTGCCTAATCTCGGAACAACACCCATAATATGTCATAGAACGGGACATAATAAATGAATAAAAACCTTAATATATAAGCTATATCTTCATATGAACGAGTAAAAAGTTCAATTTTAATAAATGATTTTGAGAAAATAATATTTTATTGTTGAAAATTCATTGCAAAACGGGACTTAAATGCGTTTGTTAATTTTAAAAAAATTTTGATAAATTTAAGAGAATAAGTATTCACTTAAAATATAATTTACGTATTTATATTTCTACTTTTTAAAAAAATGAAAAAACACAATTGTGTTATAAAATTTGAATAAATAAACAGATTTTTCGCATTCGGCGAGCAAAGAAATGAAGATGAAACAAGAGTGAATCATTGAAAAAAACGATTGAATTTTATAGAATGTAGCAATGAATGAACAAAAGTTAACATCTTAATTGTCGACTAAAAAACAGATTGGATAATGTGCTGTTCAGCTTTATTGTTAGCTAAACAAGTTAGAAAATCAAAACAAAGTTATTTTAAATACAAAAAAATGACTGTTAATTAATTTTTTACAAATATATCTACATTTGAACAACCATATGAATAAAATAAGCCTAAATTTCGTATTAACTGACTAGAATGCTTGTATTTCGAATATTAAAAAATAAATATTTACACAAACATAATAAATTTATTCAATATTTAAAATCGTTAGAGAAATCAAGCCACTTACGCAAACATTGTAATCATATAACAAAGGAAGAAAATCTTGATGATAAAATCCATGATTATTTAACATTTATAATATTTGTATACATGGAGAATATTGCTGAAATATTGATTGGAAACAAATAAACGTAATATATTAAAATTTTACACAAGTAAGGTACTTTAATTAAAACATTTCGTAGATACTTAATTTGATATTAAATCACATTCTGTTTTTTTACCCACCAAGTAAAAAATTAAATTTAAAACAAGAATGTGATGTCTATTTAATTTAAAAGATAAATACCAGAGATGATTTATTGGTTTAACTGAATATTAATTTTTTTAATTTATGTGAAAAAATACTCATTTTAAAAGTGCGAAGATTCCCGATTATTATCGAATAATACAGACTATAAAAAAGAATTTTGGAAAAGATTTCACAAATTTTAAATACTATCAAAGAGTATTAAGGTCAGTGAAACTGTTAAAATCAGGTGTTTATTCTTTTAATTCACGTGATGGATTAGTAACGTAATAAAGGATCGCGCACTTACTAATTTGACACGAGATAATTATGCATTCTTAACATTCATTTATTCGAGATCATAATGTTAAGCTTTCCATTCTTGATATAAATGAATAAAATATTTGTTATAATACTTAAAGTGAAGTTGTTCTGTTTATCGCAAATACGAGACAATAAAATTCATGAAAACTCGATACGAACTAATGCCACACGATTAATGTTTCCAAGATAGGGCAAGGAGAGAGTAAGGTATTTGTGTGTGCTAGTCCCACGCAAGTCTACACCTAGAATTTACACAAGGTAAGGATGCCGGCAGGTGGTAAATAGTTGAAAGGTGGAACCATGTTAACAGAGCTTTATCGTATCACGTAAATCTACGAACTTCCTCGTCAAGAACCCCTGATATGTTTGAATTATCCATTATCTATAAAATGATAACTTGACGCATTTTCATCTCAAAAGTAAAATAAGTGGGTAAAGATTAACTTCACGTGAATAATTTTCACTGTAGCACATAAGTTGATGAGGATTGCTCAATTTTCGCAATGATAGTTTACATTTTTCATTTTTACGCTTCTCTTGGATCAATTTGATTTATCTTTGAGCGCTTATTTTGTGATGGTTTTAATTTAAGAAAAATCTCTATAGACATCAGTGAGCAATCAGTTAAATTTTAATCACTCTGGAATTCACAGGCTAACTAATATAATTTTAAAAAAGGCAATAAATTAAAAGTTAATTATGTTAGAAAGTAAGACGAAGCTCACTAATTTAAAATAAACTTTCGCCTCATACCTCAATCATGAACCCGAAAAATTAGTCGTTGATAAATTTTTGGCCGAAAATTTTATCAAGAACCTCTTTTGTACTAACTTTATTTAATTGAATGAAAAATGAAAGATAGCTTGGTTTATAGTTTTTAACCAAGTTGCGATGTCAAACTAGAGGAGAGGTAAAATAACATGTTTTTTTATCGTTTGTACCTGCTCTGTATTTTCGATTAACATGATTGTATTCAACGTTAACGTTGTCTTAACTCGAATTTAATTGAATTTGTCTGATAATTTATTTTTAAAATATTTAGATATCTTAAGTTGACCGAGACATGAACACAAAGTAGACGCTAAAAATTCAAAAAGCGTCAAATGGACTTTAAATTTGTTCTTCGCCAAATCAATCATAAAAAAACATTTTTAATTAGAAGCTCCATATTTTCATATAAATTATTGGAAATATAGAAGGACAATAAAAACAATTTATAGATGTTTTTAATTTAAGCAAATATGTATGGACGGTTGGCAGGTCTTAGTCTCAAAATTTATAAAAACGTTAATTTAATTAAGACTGAAACAACTTCTGAAGTCAATAAAATTTTTACGTATTTTTAATTGGTAGAATTTTAAATATTTTTAAACGTCGATCTGTATATTTGCAAAAGTTCCGGGTTCTTCTTGACCGTTAAACCGTTACTTCAACCGATTTAATCTATTTTATAACGTTCCAACAAGAAAATAATGCGTAAAATTAAAGTTTTCTTGGTTTCAATTTAGTGTTAAATTTGCAAATGGAATCACCTTTTAATAATTAACCACGCAATTATTTTATTTGTTGAACTTTCTTTCGAAATTTCTTAATTTTAAAGTTTTAAAATTGTTGTCAAATTATTTACACTACTAACAATTTCTTTTCCCCTTCAATATTAAATCACTGCCAAAAGCCAAACCACATTTTGAGTTTCAATGACTAATCCATCAATAACATAAAATTTTGATAATTAGTAAAGAATAAGGTTTCGCTAATTACTGCTCAAGATAAAGTTGAGTTTAGAAAGGTTTCACTCATGTTGAGTTAATTTCATTTTTGGTGATGGTGATCATAACAAGAGAAAACTTACTATCTTATAAGCTCAAAAAACTTTTGAAAAATATCATATTTTTATAAACATAAAAACATTTCAGGGATGTAATATTTAAAAAAACATAATTTTCTTTTTAAAAATAATGGTAAAAAATATCTGAACAATGATAATACAGGTAAAATGGAGGGATTTTTCATGTTTTCAACACAAAGCAATGCTTTTCTCACATGTTTAAAATTATGTCAAGCCTTATCGCTAGCTATGATCCAATAATATATTATAGAAGAAATCGCATGAGAAAAGGATAATAAGCCACATTTTAAGTGGAAATTCTTCATAAACTTTTTAATTCATTTCAGATTATATTAAAACCAGCGGCAATAATAATTTCTTGATCCCAAATACATTTATGTTTTATTAACCGGATATAAGTTAGACATTAAACATCCGTTTGTAAAATATAGAAATTTAGAGGAATACTACATTTGCACTTGTCGTAGATAGCACGAATTAGTAAACATAAAGTTAAAAATATTTTTATTTCATTGAATTAATTGTTTAAATGTATCTAATCAAGATAGGTAAACGCCTAATATGCGCGGAAATTACTTAAAAAATACCCCGGAATCGGTTATTCCAATTTCACCAATGATGGGCTACCATATATTGAACGATGCTAATCTGTATAATTTGTAGATTCTTAGACGCAATTCACGTTTTAAAGAGAAACGGGAACCGTTCCCGATGTTTCGCGATTCTTCATATTTTAAACTTACGATTCACGTTTAAAAACATTTGTTGCACACAATTTAAAGAATATCCGTAAACAGGTAGTATTTATTACAAAAAATGGTATAGCTGGTATTTAATGGAATGGATTACTCGGGGAATTAACATACGCTAATTTGATAGCTATTTTATGCTCATAAACTTAACTCCGAGTTTAGTTTACCAATTCATTTATATTGTACGCACGCGCAGAGATTGATTTATTTGTTTTCTGATTAAACACCATTCTTTGAAATCATTCTTAACTTTTCTAACCTTCGATTTCGGTGAAAATCAACTCTTGCTTATCTTAATGTATAAAAACATCAGCTAATCGCAATATGAATACATTTTTGATTGAAGTGGGTGGTGTCCGTCCTTAAAAATCGTTTTTACCGGGTAACCGCTCATTTATTCTGTAATATGAAGTTAAAATTTAAAAAAAGGCAAAAGATAATTTGAATGAGTTCAACGTTCTCAAACAATTTTATATTCTTTGGGAAATAAAATGTTTATATGCTTTTTCGTATATTTTTATCGCTTTTATGTAGCCTAGATATCGTACATCATTGAGAACGTCGAGTAAGTTGTAACTTATAAAACATCACAGTTAAGAATTTCAATTCGTTCATTATTTTATTGCTTAAGAGATTAACCATCAACGATCTCATGTACATGCCATAGGGTTGAATATCCTTCATGCTGACAAAATTAATCACAATAAAACGTAAATCTAAGAAAAATTATTATGAAACTAAATTTTTAAAAATCAACTTTCAACATCTTTCTTCTAATTAATCTTCGTGCAACCGAAAACTAAGGCGCGTCTCAACTTGATGTTTCTTCTATTGATAAATTTGAAATTTGTATTTAAAAAAATTTTACGAGTATCTTAAAATTCCAGAAGTTTTTCACAAACTGGTGTGGATCGTCGACTTTCACTCGATCATAATTTTATAGTACCCACAAAATTTGAAAATCAACTTATAGAATATGCTTAAATTCCCAATCTATGTGGATGGAAGTTAATGAAAAAACAAGGCTGGTCTTGATTCGCGTGTTATTTTGAAATTTTAAAAGAGCACGCGCATTGTTTGAATGACAAAAACATCGAATCGTTAATATTTAAAAATATCAAATTCATAAAATAAGTTAAGTATCAAATTTTATCGCAAAATGACACACAGCCCTCTAGGATCAATAAGTTATGACAAGAGGTGAGACTATATAAGCAGGGAACGTAATAGGTAACCAAAAACAACGCAATACGCAAGCACATTTTCTGTTATATCCACAAATCTCTCATGCGCGTATTAACAAACATATTTGTGAAAAATATCCTTTCAAAGATCAAACTTTTGAAAAAAGTATTCATATTTTTTGAAGTTGACATACAAAATTTAACTTGTTTTTGAAATATATTTTGTGACGTTAATATTTATGATGCTGATCGATGACTTTTCAAACGAGGTTAATAGAGGGTGTACTTAAACGTGAGTTTATCTTTGAACTATCATACGTAAAAAAGAAAATAATATGTACTTCGAGGAACATTTTATTAATGATCAATGTCTATAGCTAGTAGAAGGAACTGATTCAAGTTCATCAACGTGAGAAAATATAAAGATGGAAAATTACCATTTCACTTTAATTTTTAATTAAATAAACATTGAAGTTTGTGGAATACAATCTAACAAATTCTCAGCAAACTTTAGTTTTAAAGTTATGCTGAAAATTTCGAATTTTGATCAAAGATAATAAAACTAAAAATTCTAAACAAACAGCTTTTTATATGTTTGTTTTTACACCAATTGTACTCTTCTGACGATATTTATACAGATCCTCAAGCATTTTGGTTTCAGTTATGGTTTCATCATAAGCATTTAACTCATTGTATTGTTCACCATATCTGTATTCTTGAAAATTATCGCTTTTTAACGTTTATGGTCAGGTAATGCATCAAAGCATCAACGTCAACAAAGGGCCCATTAAAGAACCTGGGTGGCGGAAGTCGATTGATAACTTCTGTGATTCTCAATGGAGGTGGAAACATTCCACCAGGTATGAAGGAAGAAACGTCTACATGGTGAACGATGATCATACTGGGTGGGAAATTATTCAATCCAAGAGGTTTGTATGGTCTCATTTGATTGACATCAGGAATTGGATATTTACAATCAGAGTCTTTGTTGAGTTCATTTAGACCACTATTGATACCAGAGTGCTCGCTAGAGTAAAAGTAGCGATTTGCCACCAGTTTTAAGTTCTTATGAGGCTGTTATGAGAAAAATATCTTACAATCTTTGATTTTTCAATGATACGATCTTCAATTGCAAGACAGCTGTCCAATCCTCCATTCTGAGATTCAAACTTTTGGAACTGTTCAAAAATAAACCTGAATATGTTGAGGAATCACATAACTCTGTATATTGGCTGTCAAACATAAAAATTAAACGTTCAAAAGAAGCACGAACAAGATTAGAATCTTAAATTATTAAATTCACGGCCACCAACTATTCGTCTTAAATGGTTCAGATAAATTAATAACAATTTCTCACAACTTGGAAAGCGCTTAAAGTTAAACTTAAATCAAACTTTAACTCCCAATTCAAATATTTTAAGAGAAACAATCGACTTTTGTTGAGAGGAAAACTCCATTTCGGCAGAAAACGCATAAACCTAATGTCATTGAAAATCAGACTCGATAATCAGTTCGAGGGTCGACACGTGCAATTTTAAAAATTTCACGAGCGTTTTCTAGACCAGACGTTCGATAAGCGTGTTTCATATAGTTGATATAAACCTCGTATAAAATGTTTTAATACGACAGAATGGTCGACATCTTTATGAGTGAGAAGTTTTTTATAAACTTCAACACATCGATTATTGTTTTGAAAACTTTCTTCGAAATCGGCGTAACAAAGATGGAAAACGACGCTGTCATTCATGGGTCCATTAACTCCACGTTTGTACAATTCCCTGCACATTTCAGCGAGTTGTTTCCCTTTGTTCTGATCACCTTCAGAAACGAGTTTACGGTAAAATCTTTCAATATATTGAGTCGCCTCAATCCATACAAAGGTATGAAATGAAAAATTTTGCAAAAATTGCTCATAAGCGTAGATAACCCGACGAACCAAAACGAAACAATCATCCAAGAAAAGAGGATTATTTTTTTCCCACTCAATGTACTTACTCCATAAATCGAGCTGAATCACAAATTAATCATACCTGTCGTTTCTCAGCAGGAGTGTTTTGAGCAACTAGCGGAACCGAAGTTCTTATTATTCCTTTGAGCATTGTTTCTAGTTCCTGAGTGAGAACTAAGCAAACCTTTGATATTTTTTTGATGTTGTTGAAGTCTCTAAGACGTTCAGATGCGATCTTGTCCGAAGAGGACTTGTTAACGCTTTGTTCGAAGGCACAATAATCTTTCCAAACAATGTCTATATTGGCTATGGGGATGGATAAAATTTTCTATTTTCAAACGAAAAATACATAGAATAACTTTCTTATTGAATTGATTTTTTGACCCTCAGCAAACGAGCCAATAGCCTCACTAAAATTATTTATGAAAAAAACTTTGATTTTAGAAACAATAAATAACTATTCCAGATCTATTAGATGCACAAAAAATACAGGATATGACAAATAATCAAATCCAACTTTGTCGATTGAAAATTCAAACGCCTCAAGCATGATGGTTGAAAAATTATGCTCTCCGGTCTTTGCTTGTTTTACAAACTGAAGATATGATTGGTATAAATCGATGTTAAGTATAGAAGGCAAATAACGTTTATACAACTGAGTTTATGAGAATTGAAACGTTTTCCAGATGTGAATAATCACCTTCTTTTGTCTCTTTTTCGATATACAGCTTCAGAAAACGGTAACATCCAGGGAACTGTACCATAGATTTTTCAAATAAAATTCGCGCATCTTCTAATGAGCGCGTCTGGTCAATATAATGCTTACCTGGGCCTCACGTATGAGTATCATCCAACAGTTTACATCTGAGGGACATTCGTTTCGTATGTACTCTTCAGCAGCCCTGCCCTTTTCATCGATGCTCCACAACTTAAGTTAAGAATAATATAAAACTGTTGAGTGTGAGGCCATATTTAAAAATTACGCCTGCGTATGTCAAATAAATAAACAAATCGTTTGGTGTGGCTCAAATAACTGAATTAACCTCTGATGATACTTGTTAATTGCCAAGGCCACAAAAGAAAATTTAAACGCGTAGTTTACTCGCTCCTTTTCTCATTTCGTATTATTTTGAACTTTTTCATTTTGTCTAAAACAGTCTTAGCATGCAGGTGAGTTTCGATAAAATCAAAATCAATTTTATTAATTTTGATTTAAATTCTTACAAACGTTCCAACTATTTTCAGAAGTGTGTAAAATAATTGTTACCGTTTTCACGCAGAAAACTATGAAGTAAAATGGCTTTTGGGGATTAATGTCTAACATAGTTCATAAAATTTATTTCTAAATCGTAGGAATGTGTAAATTTACTCTACAATAAAATCAATCCACACAAGTTGAATTGAAGGAAGTAATAAAGATGAACCTTTTTAAAAAGACGAAATAAAATTGAGTTTTATATTTTTTTATCATCCGGAGATCCATTATATATAATTAAGATAAAATAATTTCAGAATAAATAATAACAATCTAGAGAAAACCATAAAATCCGCACAAGCGCGAAATTTCATTAATATTTAAAACGTAAGCCAATGTTGAACGCGGCCTAAAAATCAGCTTCATTAATTAACATTTATTTTAAAGGGGTATTAGCTTAATTATTCGCGCTATTGGAAATTAAGCTCGATAGACGGAAAGAACTAAAAGATTTAATTTAGTTAAAATTAGTTCTGGATTTTTTTCCATATAATAAAGTAAAATGATGTAAACCTGTTTGGACTTTCTTTATCTCATAAAAATATTCGGACCAAGTGTAAAATTAACACCAATTTTTTTTCAGTGTTAAAATGATTTTATACTTTTTTTGTTGTACAATTTAACTAAATTGGTCAGTACAGTAGAATATTTTTTTACGATATTCCCATTCGACATTAATTCACTGCGATGAAGTGGCAGGGCTTAACTACACACTCCATGGGTTTTTTAAAAAGCAATTTTGATTCTCGCAAATTTGATTCATTTTTTGGGTGTTCACGAAAGTACTTTGATGAACAAAACACAAGCTGTGATTTCCAGTCTCATGTATGTATCCAAAATTTGTGATTTGACATCATGAGAGAGATTTATCCCTGTTTATGATGGTTCCAGGTTGGCAAATTTCTTGAATTATTGGAGGTAATGTAGCACTGTACGGTTTGGTACAGTTTTAGGATAAATGTTTCCAGGACGGAAATACGCAGACGCGGTATCGTATCAAAAACACAATTTATTTTGAATCGCTTCCCCTCGCGAGTTTATGGGTTTTTATATTGATAAACGTAAGTCTTTGCGCGAGGATTTTTCAAAATTTTCATATTATAATCGAATTCTCGACAGATTTTTAGAATTCAGGATGCCATTTCTAGTATGAAATTTAATCCTATTTTCATTCGAGCCCAAATTCAACAATGGTAATATTTCTGCTTCATAATAAATACCCACATTAATTTTTTAATCTCAAATTACATTCAAGATAAAAATAATGTGCTCATATACACGTGTCAAAAAAAAATAAAGCGAAAAATTACCATTCGTTAGAAACGATAAAAATATCCGAACAAATTGGTTGAAAATTTTAAAATATACGGAATATAATTCTACGAAAATATTTAAATGTAAAATAGACACCGCTTTAATTAAAAAAGTGGCTTTTGATGAACCTTTTTGATACTGTTGTTCGAACGGTTTTTATTTTGATCAATATTGTCCCAAAATTGAATTATCTCTAACTCGTATCAATGTAATTACTAGTTTGTTTACCAAAAATATACAGACTTGTCTGATCGAATACATTAAAATAAGTTGAATTTCTGATAGGTCATTTATTATCATTTTAGACTTGTTGTTTAAAAACCCGATGATTCATAAGGCTTTGTTGAATGTATAAAAACAACTAATTTTCATTTTATAAATTAAAAATTGTCAAATTTAAGCCTAACTCTAAAGAGGGTGGTTACCGCCAAATACGCCGTATTTATATAAATTTATCATTATTTTAAATAAATAATTTGTCAGAGATTTCGTCATTTATTCGTATTCAAGAATAATTAAATCATCCATACCAAAAAATGCTGTTCTTCAGCTTGAAACAAGGAAACGCAAAGATCTGAAGAGATTTGTAAAAACAGGATTTTTTAATTAACGCGCAAGCGTTTTATTTTTTGATAATAGACCAAAACTTATTCATGGTTATTTTGAGAATTTGATGAAGTTAGGATTTCTCTCACTGGAATATTTAACTCTTATATAAACAGTCTGCATAATCATTTCCTTTATGATAAACTTATTTAATTTTGATGTTTACTTTGAATTATAATAATTTTATTTTCTTTCTTTACTCTTGGTTATAGATGGGAGTTATAAGAATTGGCAAACAGTTCAAATCTATCAAAAGATATCGAAGGAAAATAACAAAACTAGATTTTAGATTTTTTGCTTAAGCGGATAATATCACAAAAATTTAGAATGATAAGCTATACTGTGGGCTAATAGGCTTTAAATCAATAAAGAAGCAAAATTGGAGTCCTTGTTTGTTGTGCTCTAAGATGTTACCAGTTTCTCACAATCAAGGGCAGTACTTTCGTCGATTACAAAATTTTAATTGACTTCGAGAATGCAAGAAATCAGAATGGTTACAAAATACTGAACACTCTAAAAGATTCACAATTAAACAGATTAACGATTGTGTGCAATTCTATATTTATGTATGAAGTGGTCAGTCGTTGCTTTTTCTACTCTTTATAAAATGAATAACATCTGTGATGAAACATTACTGAATGCATTATCATCAACTTCATATACGCGCTGGTTATAATTATCTATTAAATATTAAAATTACTTATGAAAACGAAAGAAAAGAAGAAAGTTTTCCGTAGGTACTTCAACTTGGAGTTGATTAGTTTTCTCTTTTAACTTACTCATCTTTATGCGAGGAAATGCCGTGAACCTCAACTCACGAACTCCACTTGATAATATCAAAATGCATTTTCATCGAAACCAAAAAATAGAACTACGAACACATTTACAAATAATAACTGAACGAGTTCCACCTCTAACAAATTATTTTTTATTTGAGGTATTATTCTCACAAATTGAGCAAAAATAAAATGCTAGAAGCAATATACAACATGTTATCAGCGACCGTTTTGCGCAACCGTGAACTTAAATGGCCGAGGTCAAAAATTTTTTGTCGAACTGTTCCTATTCATAAACAAAAAATGATTGAATATATTTCTCAAGGCGCGTTGTCTTTATTTTAAAAACAAAACCTTTAAGAATCGCGGGTAATTAATGGAGTTTATAGAATCAACTAGTTAAAAAAAATAAGGCCTACAAGTAAAACGTGTTAAAAATTTCAAAAACAATGTGGCCCATATAGAGGAGTTTGTTAGCCCAAAGATAAATTCCTTCTGTAATGTTCCTCTTTTACTTACTGCTTATTGAATTGCATAAAATACAAGTATAATTAAAGAAACATTTATTTTTGATAAATCAGCAAATATATAAACAACTACTGGCTTGTTCAAATATTGCCTGTAGTTGTTGAAATACATTTGAAAAAATATAAAATTTATTATGGCACTAGAATAACAGTCAAAATCGACGAAGCAAATTTTTTTGAAAGAAAATATAACTTCTGGACATTCGTTAATTGCTAATTAGCTATAGGAGGTAAATGTTGAGAGAAAATATTACTTTTGATACCTGTCACAAAATGAGAGTCAATAACTTAAATTAATTATCTTAGCCAACTAACTTAACTGCACTATTACTTATATCAGACTTTTGAAGGGGCTGTAATATTCTCAACCATAATTATTTTTCTAACATTGTAGTAAATCATTTCTATCAATTAGTCGATCCGGATAGTTGAGTAAAAACCCAAAAAAGAGAAATTAAGAGGGTACGTTACAAAGAACGCACCCCGTTATAAGCACAGACGATATAAGAGGCTTCATTTCCACTCAAACTAAATCCTCTATAGTCGTTGAAAATCGGAAGAATAAAATTTTATATTTATATCTTAGCTAATAGTAGAACTCCGGTCGTTTAAATAAAAATTTCAAACTGTCAGATTTTATTTTTGAAAACAATTTAAAACCTTGAATATTATTTCGTATGGGTGAACTTTAATTTTTATACAAACAAAACCCTATTTTAATTTTTATCTTGGTAAAAATAAAAAATATAAACACGAGGAAATAAGATACTTTATGCAGAACTACAAGCATAAAAATTGATATCTATTATGAGATTAACTTTGATTCTATTATTAGAGCAAAAAATGTATAAACATACTTTTTGCGTTATTATCATGTCATATGGTTAAAATAATGGTTATATATCTTATATTAATCAAAGATAAAAAAGTGATGTGTATTTTATTCAATGTTCTTCACAAATATTATTTTAAAAATTCAAAAATTTCGATTCGGTAAAGTAAACTTATGCTACAAAAATCTTAAAGGACAATACTTTTCAAAAAAAAATCGATTTACAATCTAACTAAAAATAAAAATATTCGAAGTGGATATTTTTATTGGGAAACTATGAGCTAAACTATCTTGGCTCCTTCCGAAGAAATTTTTGTATATTGACGTTATTGAGCGACGGTCTGTTTGCAATGCTTTGCCGTTTCAGTTTACTCTTTCGGTTGCAAAAATATAGTTTCGAGTAGTGCAGTAATCTCATCCACAAATCTTTAACCATTTCCTCTTCCGATACTGGCAACTTTATCTCTGCGGCATTGGTTAACTGGGAAATAACGAGGTATCCTCTAGTTAAGACGATTGAGTCGAGCTCTCATACTCAGTCACAATATGTCAGAAAAATCTCTTAACTCAGAAATTTTAGTGCACTAAATAATATTTGTGTTATTCTTGAAAAATAAAAAAAACTTTGTGAAACTAAGAACATTGGCATCATAGCTCCTGATAGATTTTAAAATAAGAGTAAATCTTATTTGAGGGATCGAATAAAAGGCTTAAATATCGTAATAGTCGAAAGTCTAAGTGCCATAAAAACTAACTACTGTTATCTTTACTCAGAAGTTATAAAGTATGAATGTTTCAAAGTCTTACATCATTGAAATAGCTTTTGACAACATCATCATTTGGATTATAATTGTGAATAAAAAATGGAAAATTGTTGAAGATGTGGACCCATTATTTTGGTTTATAAACTATTTTTTCCTGTTAAGATTTCTCTGTTGAAGATTATGCTATTATTTATGGCATTCAAACATTAGCAGATGATATCAAAAAGTTTTTTGAGAAAAAATAGATTTTCAAATTGTATTTGGTCTCATGTCGGAGAATATACACAAGAATATAACATGAGATACATATGGGAAGGAAATAATCAAAATTCAGAACTTATTTGAAAGAAAATGGTTTATTATCATGTTTGTCTTTATGTGCCTAAAAATAAAATATAATTTATAATGGCTTCTAAATATTCACATGGGTAGCCCAGGGATCATTGGGTATAAAATAAGTTTTTGGCCAATTTAAACCCTAAATCGGAAACAGGGAGCTGAAAACGGTCAAAATATCACTAAGTCAATTTTAAGTATCCGCCTAAATCATAAAATAACGAAAAACGGTGTTTGATATAAATCCAATTCTCATCGAATCTACTAAACAGATTTTTGGAAATATAACTTGTGATGACTGAAAAAAATTTAATTGGTTGAAACTTATTTTACATAAAATAAAAGTGGATCAAATTCCAATTACGAAAACTTATAGATTTTTAAGATAAGAAAGTCAAGATGTAGCTGCAGTGTAACAGGCCTCAATTTACATGTTAAAAGTTTCAAAATTGACTCTTGAAGAAAGCCTAACCGACATCACCGCATACCACTGATATTTACAGAGGAGCCAAAAATTTCTTAAGATGCTGACAGAGGTTTTCGTATTCCACTTTTGGATTTTAACATATCTATGACCCGAATTAATAATATAGGATATTAAATATTATCATTATCTCAATTCATCTTATCTTTCTAGAGTTATGACATCTGCTTTTATGTTTGATTCATCACAATAAACTTTGAAATACAATAAGATGAAGGTTGAGAACTCACTTGTTATATCAAAGAAGTTAAAAACTGAATGATCGTTATAATTTAAAAACACATGGCAGAAGAAGCAATTTTTCGAATTTGAGAAAAGTCCATGAATTGTCCCAGAGATAACACAATTCACAAGATATATTAATTCCATTTAAGTAGACTGAAGAGTTAAAAACGAAGATGACTTATTTAGAGTTTAAATCATTAAGTGTCATGTTCCCAATCTCCTGTTCTCTCAAACCAAAACCTAAATGTAATGTTCCATATATTTCAAAACACTTTTGAGCTAGGAGGGATATCGTATAACTTGGAAAAAATGAGATCAAGAAAATTTTAAAGACTAATAACCTATGTGGGAGGATTTTTGCGGGGTTTATGCCCCCATTGTCAATTATCAGATTGATCAGAACGAGTTCTTATTCTTCAAATAATCTCAGGTACAAAAAAATCAGTTCAAAAGAACAGAATAAACGACTTAATTATATGTAGCTTAAAGCAGCGGATGAAATTCATTTATTCGTAAACACCAAATTAAGGCATCAAACGAGGGACACGATAATACAACACAAACTCTCAATTAGCCTTAATAACAAAGCTATTTACGAAAATGAACTTCTAACGAAATTAAATGAAACTAAACAAAATTGCTAAATGATTCGATAGCCCGTATTTCGTAAGGGTGATAGCAAATGTGATAATTTTAAAAATTAATCAGGAAAAACACAAATATAAACAAAAATCTCTCAAAATAAACTGATATAAACATAAAACTCTTTATTCTAAAGGCAATCATGAAGAAATATACCTGCTAGGATTCAAATAGGAATTTAGCTTTCTTTCTTTATAATCTCTATGAAATAAAAGTTAAAAAACCTCTTATTACTCTTGTTAAGAAATCAATCTTTTTTAAAAATGTTTTCACAGCTTGTGTTTAGAACTATAGCTAAGGCGAGTTGAATGGTAAAAAACAATCCAAATTATTAAGGTTATCAGTTTATATAGATCATGCGAGCGGTGACTTAACAGAACATACAAGAATGTTCTACTAACAGTTTCAAAAAGTTATTGGTTTATTTAACACAAAAAACACCAGGGATAAAACTTAATACAAAATTTTAGCAACAAAGGCCCACTAACAACTAGTCGCCTTGATTCATAAAATTATTTGAAACTAAATGCAAATTTTCTGTAATTTGAGAAATTAGCTTAATTTGTAATGTTACCTCCTTCACTCAAAATGAGAATTCAAGTTAATTCGTTGAGAGAAAATTTAACCATGTTCACTTTTTGTCATTTATTGATTTAAGTGATGTTAAAACTTAATTGATCGTGAAGATATAAAAAGAAAACTGTGTTGATAAAATTTCATTTCATGAATATTATTCTATAATTTTTTTATTGTTGACATTCAATGATGACCCTATTCTTCACAACGGTCATCGCTCTTTTCTTAATTTAAACTACTTTGAATACTATATCCTCGATTTTAGGAGGATTTGGAAGCTTTGTAGCGTATAATCCTTCAACCAGAATCACACAACTACGACATGTGTATTCATCCTTTGAAATATAATTTTTACAATTCTAGAAATATTAACGAAATATACTTGAACGTTTTCAGGAATGAAAAAGAGCAAAAGGTTCAGAAAACGCTCCTGAAAATCTTTAACCTTTCTAGGTCCTCGTTTGGCGTGAATTGCTTCTTGTATTGTTGTGAATTCTAATACAAAAAGTCGAAAATTAGCGACCATTTTTTGAGGGAAACTCGAATCAAATTTATTGAAATTCCTGACACTTGGCTTTGTATTCCTAGCCAATCTGTATAGTCCCTCCATTAAATCGTCTAAAAATTGTTTGTCTTCTTCAGCACCGAGTGTGATATAATGCAAAAAATAAATGATCTTGATCGAATGAGCTTGTTGTTTCTGATTCAGACGAGTGTTGCTGAAGAGCCATTGTTGGATCACTGTCAATCTCAGAGGATGGAGGCATCAACTGTATTTCGATAGAGTTATGCGATTTTAGGTCCTTCTCTTGAGCAATTTGCTGACGAATAAGATGATCTAAAGTTACACTTCTAAGATCCATCTGCGAATCAACCCAATTTCTTGTTTTCTCACACCTTTCCTTTCTTTCCAATTTAGCCGCTTCTTTTTCTTCTTTTTCTATTTCTTTTATCGTTAGCCCTCTGGCAGGTAGCATGGATAAATTAATATATGAATTCATTTTCGCAGCAGTCGTTTTATCCTCAATAACTTGAGGCTGGGAAGACTCGAGTTTCTGCCTTTTTAAACAAGGACCTGTTTCGGGTGAATACTTCTTAGATTCTAAGAAATCTCTCATTTCATGATTTAAATTGCGCCTGAAACGCTTTAATTTTTGTTTCTTTTTTCCATTTGGACTATCCAAATATTCACTTTCTGAATCCTTAGTGGTCGAACTTATGGAGATTATATCATGGTCAACTGACTCAGAACTTTTCGAAGCACTTTTAGAAGAGGATTGGGTGGAAGACGAAACATTTATAATGCCAGAACTGCCCGTTTCCATTTTATAAGGTATCTTTGAACACCCATTGTTCGATCCAGATTCTTGCTTGACCAAATTCAGGTCAATAGTTTCCACATTAGAACGCTTTCCGGATTTGCTTTCACAGTCCGACACTGTGAGCCAAACCTGGAGAAGCTGAGGGAGAAGACAATAAAATTTTATGCACCATCATTGCCGACCGAGGGGATAGGTTATTCTCACGAATACGTGTCGCCAAAGATTCCAAGGGAAGCCCATCTGTTATTTCGCCATCCAGAGCCATCAAAAAGCTAGATGCTTCTTCTTTAGGATCCATTTGGCGATCTGACGGAAGGTTGAAACTTCTACTTGTATCTGCCAATTTCTCAACCTCTGAAACCGGTTTATAACTAGATATAGATTTCTGAATTTCGATGTTTCTAGCCTTCAAAGAGGTTTCTTCTTCAAAGGTATCACGAAGTACATTTCCTAAGGATACCATTTCTTTTTCATCTCCATCGATTGATTGAGAGAGCAAAGGTGAAGTATTCATAAACCCATCCTTATCATGAAGTGACCTTTCTGTATTTGCAACGGAAGGGGAATTTTCACGCTGATCCAACAGTTCAGGATTGAGAACTCTCAAAATCATTAACCCAAAGAAGATAAAGTGAGTTTTCATCAATGATGATACTTTGCAATTCTATCGGAAGGCAACGAGTGTACTCGTGATTGCACATAATCTGGCTTATTGTTTTCAAAAAACAAAGAAATACCTTAAATATATTTAAAGTAAGATATCAAAGATTAAATTAAAAATCTATGTTAAAACAGAAAAATACATAAAATGCAAGTCAGCTTTTTATTAAGATGACGTAAAAATTATTTATACGTTTGACATCATGATAAATTATATTATACATAGTAATCTGTTTATTAATTTTAATTTTCAACACATGGTTTTCTTAAAGATTGAAATTTACTGAGAGAAGACATTATGAAATCCAATTTTGTGGCGGCAAATTCACATGACTGCGCAGATTAGTAAAATTAATTACAAGTTTTCCTCATCTATTTTATAACTACCATTAATTATGATTTCTGCGCAAACAAATATTTTAATAAAATTAAAACAAAAGTTTTAGTTCAGAAATTTGAGTAAAATTAAAAATTTTTTATATTTGAATCGTCCTATCTTTGGTAAATCCTAAAATTTATTTATTTCATCACTTTTTTAATGTTTGAATATGAGCTGAAATTAAGTTTTATTTTGGTTTATGATTGCTAATTATAAAAAAATTTATTCTCTTAAAATGTTAGCTCAGAATTTATCAGGTAATTACAAAATGGCCGAATTTATTAATATGCCTCCCACGTATTTTATTTTCTTGTTTAGTTTAAAATTTTGACGGATATTTTTTTTATTTGTATATTTTAATTTTTTATGATATTTTGACAGAAATTATTTTTTAAGACAACGATAGCTTTAAAAATTTGCTAATTTTGTTGAACAAATTTTTTCAATGATTTTCAACTTTTCAAATTATAATTATTTTTACGGATATTTTTCTTACATTTCAAGAAGTATATAAATTTATGATTCTTTCAATCAAAAACTGTATTTATTGAAAAAGTAAAACCTTCAATAGTATCTCAATGTTTAAGACTATTTGATTTCTCTTATACGTTTGTGGGAATATGATGCCAAATTTGTTAGTGTATTCATGATAAATCCCATTTGATTTTTATAAAATTACATAACTTGTTAAAATGTTTTAGCACTTTGAAGATTGCATCTAAAAACATAAATGGTTAGATCTTTTACAATGATAATCGAACATGTTCGATAAAACAATTTAAATGTGTAGTTTACCTCATTTTGAATCTTAAACAAATATTCTTATTGAAAGATAAATTCAAAAAATTAATTTTTATTCTCAGCTCAGTGAATGAAATTTCTTGATTTAGTGAAATCATCAAATTATATCACATGATATTTGACTATCTTTGAGGGAATTCATGGAAAACGTTAATTTTAAGAAAGATAAACGGAAACAGTGTCTCAAAAATATTTATTTTTTAAATAGAGTTATGATATGATTTTTGGCATAAAAATTCATACACCATATTACTATTAGGACGGTAAAAAATCGACAGTAAATTATATGTACCTGCAAGTATAGAACACAAAAAACAGTGGTAGGTCAATTTCAGCTCATAAAAATGTACTTTATCAAGAGATTCAGTTCATAACAGCAAGATATTTGAAAAAATTGCTTTAACGAGTTCTTACCATATGTATGTTTATCAACATAAGATAAAGAAATATATTTATTAAATTATCAAGTAAAGTTCAAAGAAAACAATGAAATAAATTGATAATTTCAAACGAAAATGTTTTAAATAATTTTCGTCCTTAATGATATTCTGCTCAAATCCATCTTGTGCTTTTGTCGGATCAACCTCAAAGCTATCTTTAGATCCATATCAGGTGGATTTACGTATGGATTGATATTGATAAAGTCTTTTAAAATATCTGTTTTTTTTAATTTTACAAAGAAAAACATTTCCTGGATAAAAAACCTTTAAATCATTAGTGATAGATGTTTCTCATGTAATGACAGTACGTTGACAGTAATGTTATTAAATTTTATGACGCTATAATGTGGACGATTCATAACTCATGTGACGATTTTGACATATATATTTAAACAAAATCTGCCTTATTCTATATAGTAGCACATGTCTTAAAAAGAAGTAATAAATCTAATTTTTAAATATTTTTGGGATATGTTAATTTTCGGTCCCCGTTTTGCAAACAAAATAAAAATAAACTGTTAAAAAGGAGAGTATAAACAGTGGCATAAGTCATAAATTCGAGTTTCTTAAGACGTTTGAAATTTAGAGTTTCGGTTCAAGAGTTTGAGAAATGGTGATTCTTCACACGCGCGAACTAAATAATCGAGCCGGTAAAAAAGCTTGAACTACAAAAATTCTAAATATATGAAAAATTGGTCAGGGATAAATTTACCAAAAATAATAAGAATAGTTTTGTGAGTAAAAATGTCACAATGAATACTATTAAGCGTTTTTTCGAGCTATCAATATTATGGGACATTACATTGAATAACGGTGAAATTATATTATTTTTTTATGTTTCATCAGACAGCCACATGTCTTGCAACCAGCTTTAGTTTGTGGTTTGTACCCAACACATAAAGTATCAGTTTGAAGAGTGCTATCTTAGTTATTTATTTTGTTCTTACAGTGTCTAGCTTTAATGTGCTCAGTTACTATGTTTAGAATCATGTTTATTTTACTATCCATCAGCCATTTTCATGTTTACACGTCGACATCAGGGCGAGTAATATGGAATAAAATTAACAATTAAATATAAATATTTTTTCAGACAATTTTAACTTGAATTAACGTTACAATTGAATCAATTCTTAACAAAGCTCTGTGCTATAATTTTACAAACCCATGAAAAATATCAACCGAATGAAATTTTTATCATTTAGAAAGCACCAAATAACGCAGACCCTCACACTGGTACATCTGTTCGTTTCTTGTATTGTGGATATTTTGTCGAGTTCATTAGGAGTAGCATCGAGAGTGCTAATTTTCAACTTCTCGATTCTCTATTTTATCCTGTTAAATTTTGAAAAAAGACGTTAGTTTATTGACAATGAATGTGTTAAATAATCTTTGAATCAAAAATAAAAGTTCTGATTACTTCATGATGTTGAAAATATCTGTTCTCTTTTCGAAAAATGCGGATTATTACTATTTAATGTGACGATTAAAAATTGACAATGAACGTATTTTAATTAAAAAAATGATGCGGAACAACAAAAATCTGACAACATAAAATTCATCACTTGTTGTTTTTCAATGTAATAATATATGACAAATAGCAAACAGGGGAACTCCAAAAGCTCCTGTTAAGCTATGATTTAGTGTGAAGATTATTATTAAGTCAATATGATAACTGACATGGAAGGTAGTTCTTCTATCTGAGATCATCGAAGAATTAAACATTCAAAAAATCTATGGGAATTTTTATAATATTTGATAAAAATAAAAATGATGTGAAAATGGATTTTGAAAAATTATGGAAGAATATGATTAAAATATTCAAAATAGTGATACAAAACAAGTAGATATTGTTTCCCCCATAATTTTATGCAACTCGACATAAAAATAATAAATTGTGTTTTAAAAAACGTTCCAAAATATGAAAAGCCTCGTTAACTTTATTAAATTAAAATTTAATTATTTTTATCTACACGTAATATTTTTGGATATTTTACAACTTTAGAAGTTTCAAAACACTAAATTATTCTTAGGAACCCAAATGTTAAAATTTTGAAAGGTAAATTTTTTTCATTCATGATAAAATAAAAATATTTCCAAACGAAATATTTTTTTATCTTTAAGTTAATTCATACTCTGTTTTATATTAATATTTTACGATTATAAGAAATGGAAAAGGGATTGAGATTAGATTAATATAGTTTTTAAAATGTAATTTTTACTTTTTTATACATATTCAAGAAAGACATTTTTTGAGGAAAAAAGCAATGTGATGATTTGAGTAAATTCTGGTTTAAAAATTTCATACTGAAATTGAAAATATTAATAATTATTATTTTTATGTGATTTAAGGACCCATATTCAAAATATTGATAATAGTTTTAGTTTTATTAATTTTTATGAAGGGATTGTCTTGTTAATATCAAAACTTCATATCATAATATATATTTCATTAACATTCAGATTAGAACGAAAATACAGGTGAACCGTCTTTAAACAAACTAGCAGGAAGAAGATGAGCCTTTTATAGCCGACTGTCTTCATTCTGGAAAAGAATTTTTTGTACTGTTAAATTCAGAAAATACATTCCTTTTATGTATTTTGGTTTTTTTTCTTTATGAAAAGTTTACAGATCCATCGATATAACGTTCCGCTAATAGCTGCAAAAGATATTTATTCATTTTTAACGAGGTATATTCTCTGGTCAGGTGTTTAGATAATATCGGGATAAGCTTGAATTTTGTAAATTCTCAAAATTAAATTTATTTTAACATACATATTTTAAGATTTGATATTTTCTTCACACTTAAATGAATTTAAAGTTAAGTGAGAAAATATATTCTTGTTCTCATGAATTGTAAGTGTCTAGAATAATGTGCAAAAGACATTTTGAATTATAATCCACGTACTCAAAAATTAGAGCATTCTACTCAATCATAGACATCCAGTCAATTCTATAATATCATAAATCTAACTAACCTGGAAACATCGATCTGTGTCGTTTTCTTTCAACAAATTATTGATACCACAATATAAGAATCTATTTACCAAAAATATCAAATTTCTTCGTTAAAATCATTTGTTTTTAATTAAGTAAAGCTCAGTTCAGAAGGCAATATTCATAATTTTCCTCATAACATTTGACTAATATGAAAAGACCAGAATCGCTATCTAATGCTTATTGTATGAACCATATTTTATATCAACTTTTTGTCGTTGTTTACTGGGATTCGTTTTTGAATTACTCTTCCACATTTATTATCTTCTCAAGAACAAAATAAACCTTAGTATCAACGATGATTATGACATAACACGACAAAGTCCCTCATTAATCCATCGACTGAGTAAATAATTTTATGTTCGGTGGAATGTAAATTGCACAGATTTTACCTTAAGCATTTCGAGATTTAACTCATAAATATGCGCTACTGTCTTGGAAAGGGTCATAGATTAACATAAGATCTTCACTCACAACATTTATTGTTTGCTCTTAAAAATTAAACACCTGAGAAATTAAATTATTTTAAAGATTATTGTTTTATTCAGACCTCATTTCTAATGAATTAGTTCTTTTGATAACAAGAATATAGGTCAGCAGAATTAAAATTATTAGTCATGAAAATTTCGCATGCACTGATAAGAGTGAACTTACCTCTTTTATACTCCGCAAATTAATCACTTAAAAAACTGCTATATTCTTACACACGCGAACAATAAAATTACTGTATTTGAACGGCCAATTTCCACTAAATTATATAACCTCTTAATTAATTTCCTTTCACAGTTTGGTACTGAATGTTTGATTTGTGACACCATATCAATCACCCAATTTTGAAGTCCAAACATCGGGGATTAAATTCTGAAAAGTAGAAATTTTTAACTCCCATGTAATAAGCTCTGCTTTCACGTTATGAGATCTAAAAATTTAGAAACTAAGTGAAATAACAAAAATAATATATGAATCATTCAAGTGATAATGTGTTGTGTACAAAAGAGTTATCAGCGTAGGAAACATAAAAAATAGTCATTTAATTTTTAAAAGTAATCATCTCATAAGATCAATAAATTTAATCTCTAATTCAAGTCCTAAATCATTTAATATGATAGCAGTTCGGAAGTATATTTCTACCTGTTAACTTTGTCCAATACATACATCGTCAGAATTAAAAAATTTTCTGTTTTGTGGAAATCATCCATAATTTTAACAGTCCATTCTTATTTTTAAATCCCCGTCCTAAAGAAAATTTTATCTGGTTGTTTAAAATGAAAATTTTTATTATTTGAGTTAAAATAAATACTTTAATTCAAGTCAAATCTTTTAATCGTTAAAATTAGTATATGTAGGTGCAATATGAGTCCGTTTTACCAAAATATATAATTAAAATCATCTTAGTGCAAAATATAAATATTATGACATAAAATTTCACCAAAATATAAGATTCAGACTATCATAGTATTGATTTTTTATTTTAAGACAACATCTATTGAGGTTTAAAAAGTACTATTTAGGTTCAGCGAGGTAATACCATTAAAAAATCTAAAAAATCCAAACACTAATTAACATTGAAATTGGGAAGTATGTGGAAAATATTATCTTGTCCATTTACTAGTTGGCTTGATGTCCATTTTTCAAAGAAACTACAAACTACATTTATTATAACGAGTTAAAAGAGCCTTTCCCATGTTTTCGGCCTTTCGAACTTTTCGGAGAATGGTCTCATTTAAACTAATTTTAAAAAGAACTGTAAATTCACGTTAAATACATAACTCTATAAAGAAGATAAAGTTTATGTGCCATTTTTTATTTATTTGATAAATTTTGAAACAACTATCACTGACCTTTGTTTAGATTTATAAGAAATTATTAGATTGTACCAAACATGCATGGGAATTTACTTAAAAATGTCATTCAAATTAAGAAAGTATGTGATTTTTAATTTTGTTAATTTCATACAAATGTAAAAATTAATAATAAAAGCAAAAATTAAAACAGAATAGAATGAAAGTAAAAACGACGGCAGTGTAGTTGTAACAAAAAAGTATTTCTTTTCCCAAACATGTGAGTATCCTCGTAAAACTAAGCTTACCAGACGAATGAGCAGGCCAATACAGCTGAACTTATGAGAAGCATGGATTTTTCCATTTATAATACAGAAACCTTTCCGGATTCATAACCAACATATTTACAGAATTTCATTGGGATTGGGTAAGCGATAAGGGAATACATAACTCACATAAATTTATAATATTTACAATGTAAATTATCTTGTGATTTCTAAAAATTATTACGCCTGGGAGTATACATTATAAATTAATAAGAGTACGGAAACTAAACTTGCGAAAAATTTAAATTATTTATGACAAGAGTTTTTCTTAAAATTAATTGTCTTTTTTTGTTTTTTATTGTATAGAGCAACTAGATAAGGTATTTTACTCATCTAAAATATTCTTCATAACTAATGTTAACTGAAATTTTTATTCAGGATCTCGTTAAATTTACATTTACATTCTTTAACTGTTTTCCTGAATTACACTAGGCTTACTATGATAATATTTAACTTTGGAGTCAACAGCCATTGTTCAAGATAAAATGTAGTACTTCTATTTATATTTTTTTGTTTCTTTGAGATATAAATAACATAAAAAATATGAATATGGTCCTTTTTGTCGCTCTTGATTTTATTAAAAAAGAAAGTGTTTGATAATATTGCGAAATTATACCCCTTTTGTACAAGATTCTTGATTATCTAATTCCAATTTAAATTATTTGAGGAAATTCTAATCCTATACTTCCAGACTCTCTTATCAAAGCTTTTTAAAATGTTTTGTGTTGAAGACCTTCCATTTTTTATTTTTTAACATGAGGTTTTGATTTTTGTAACACATTATATTTCATTGAGCAGCAAATAATATGAATTTTTAAAATATCATTACTTTTAAATTCAACGATAGGTAAATTATTTTGTATTTATAAACCTACCGATTTGAAATCAATTTCCAAGCATTTTAAGAACAAGGATTGTTGTGCTTATTTAATGTTAACTTTATTTTAAAATATTCTTAGGTAAATAAATGAGCCGTGTTTTATAAACTGGTTTTAATTCCTGCTTTTTGTGTTCGTTAAAAAATAAGATTTATCGTCATATTTCTAACTCGTCTATCTAAGGAGTGGCGAAAACTGACTCAGAGACCTCATGCAACGAATAAAAAATAGATGATTCTAAAACAGTAACAATCACATGAGCAAAAAGTATCCAGTTCTTCATCATTTATGATGAAATCGAAAATTACAAATAAATTCTTTAAATGTTTCATTTGAAGTTACTTGGTATAAATCCAACTAAAAAGAAAATAATGTTTGAGATTCAAATATTAACATCGTATGCTTTAACCATTATACTTTAAAAATGATTCAGACACCAAAATTTAAAAACTGAAAATTGTAGATTTTAAAATTTATTTTATTGAATGTCGAGGAAAATAGAACCAAGATTAATATATTTGTTCTAATTCATCAAAACAGTTATTATGTAAAATATCACTTTTAAAATTTAAGAAGTTCAAAAACTTTTTTTGTGTCATCAACTTTGAAGAAATTAATTTTTTAATTCTAATCAGCGATCTCATTGTAAATTATAAAAAAATCCAGCCATATATGTGCTCATATTCTAAAACGAATTTAAACTCATTTGAACTTCTTATCTGAAGAAGACAAAGAGATTTAATAAAGATTTATACGTTAAGTTGTGCTGGCTAAATCTCCAATTAATCTGTTTAATTTCCAACAAAAATCTTTGTTTTAGTTATTGGCGAATCAGCTTGTTGATATGTGAACTTGAAGATTTTTAGAATTTGAAAAAGTTTAAATTCAAAAGCAAAAAAAATATTTTACAAAGTGGGACTAACAAGCAGGCGTCATACCTAATTTTTAATTGATAATATGTGAGCTAATAGATGTTGTGACTGAAATTTTTAAATTAAAAAATTCATAATTACAGCTTTATCGACAGTATAAAAGGCATTAAAATCAATCAAAAATTTAACTTGTAAATTTATGAATATTTGAAAGAATAAAATAAATGGATTGTCCATTTTAACTATTTTACCAAAGTTATCTGAAGTAATAAATTTTTCAAAAAATTAACATCATACATTTTTAATGTTAAGTTAAGGGAATTATTCAGATTCCAAGGTTTTTTCAAGTTAATATGCTCGATTTAACGTCACTCACCTTCGAAAAATTAAATATCTTCATTTCATATATCTATTCTTCTTGAGCTAGTTCTTTCAAGTATCTTCTAGAATTTTTGCAAATACAAAGAACGTGCAGAAAACTTAAGTGTATGATAAGAAACAAGTATATTGTTTTTATATTAACTCTGCGACGAATTAGGAAGTTGGAAAATAAATGCAAGCTCCTCAAAATAAAGTATAAACCAGGTCGGATTATCAAAAACAGACAGTTATTTAAAGGGTTCCAGAAAAGTTAAAACCGTGAAGATAAACCTTTTTATGGGAATTCTGTGATGAAATATTAGGCGAAATATTAATGTCGGCACCAACATAATTAAGATTATAGAAGTGACAATGAAAATCTCTACAGTATGATCATACTCGAGATGTAAAAATTTATGAGGAGAGCTTCGTGCGTCGTGACAGTGAAAAATTTAACAAAAAAATCACGAAGTAAGGTGGGGTGCTATTAAATGAACCTTCAGACTCCATGGTCAAAAACTTTACCATATGAACTTTAAACTGCATAAGTCATTCGACTTGGTTCAAATGGCTCTTTTAAGAGCCAATTTAAAAATATTTCTCATAAATACGGAAAACATCTGCTAGGGAAGATTCTTTAGCCCGTTTGTAAGAACAGTCTCATAATTTAAATTTAAATCTTGAATCATTCGATTTAAAATAAAATATAGTTAAAAGTATAAGACGTTGAAAATATACCGTAAACGTCAGTTTTAAACTCGTGAAAACTAAAGATAATTTTTAGATCCTGTGCATCATCAAAAAATACGATAACGATTACATTAATTTAAAAATTGTGATTTTAAAATCCGAAGAATATCCTATGATCATCATTGAACAACTAATTTATTTTAAGACACATGTGGTAGTATGATCTTTTATATGAAATACCTCTAACTAAATTCCATATAATTATGATTCTGTGAAAATCCGCCATTTTTACTTGGCTATATTGCTACACATAAGCCACACAACCGAATAATTTCGGTCAGATTTCGTATTATTTATTAATCATTGAACAGAATCGACAAATGTAATAATTAGAAAAAAATTAAATGAGTAGAAAAGTTGACAGACTTGATCGAGATATTTTTACCGCTTTTTTAATATATCATATCGCGAAATATTAGAAAATTATTGAAATAATTCTTTAAAAAGTATGAAAAGTAATTAAATTTACTCAGTCATAAATATTAGTCTTATAAACTCAACTAAGTGAACAAATATCTCATTATGAGTCATAGATATTATTAATAGTTCAAATATTTTAAAGCCCTCTCTGTAACTATTTTATAAGTATGTAAATCTTATATGTTTTACTAAATTAAATATGGATCGTGCGCAACTACGAAGATAAACGTTTTTATACGAAAATTTTCATGTTCATTCACAAATATTCAATCTTTATAGCTATTATTTATCACTCGAATGTCATGTCTCCTATATCAGATAGGAATAGAATGAAAAAAATTAATCAAATATTTCCTCCAATATCTCACTATATTCAGTATGCTTCAGGAAAGACTCCGCCTCCATCAATCAATGCAAAAGGTAAAATTTATGTGAAGAGCACCCTCTCTAATGCCGCGAAAAAAACCGATCAAGGTATTGATCAAGTTAACCAGAATTATTAACTCCGCCGATAGGGCTTACCTCTACTCGTTCAGCCAAATGCGGCGTTTATTCAAAGGATTCTAGGGAAAATCAAAAAACCCTTCTTCGTTCATTTCTCGTTTTCAACCCATCCAAATATTATATTTATTCAAAAAAGTGTGATCTTAACATGGAAAAGCAGCATGAATCTAAAAGCGCTTTTTTAAATAAAATTAGACACCGTCAGAAGAAATTACATGCTCAGTTTCAAGAATTTCGAAGAAATCATAAAGGATTAACAACACAGTCGAAAGATTTTGTTGTATGGCCTGTGCCTCAGTGTTTATTTAATCTAGAAAAACAAGAAAGTAATCATGTTCCCTTTCTAGGATCCAATGAGTATCAGAATATAGAGTATCAAACCCCCAATTCTTTTGAAAAATCTTATCATCGTTACTTCCAATGGAGAAGGCATGTGTTTCAAAGCGTGGCGATAATCAAAGAATTCGATCCTGAAAACATTTTCATCCACTTTAGATCTTCCATTTCTGATAAACATGAAAATGCATTTCTTGGAGAAGTTTTAAAAGCTCTCAGTTTGTTATCTCATATTGAAAGCCATGGGGTACAGAAGGACAAAAAAACAATTAGCATCTATCTTCCTGGAAAACTGATTGATATCTTTCAAGAATTTGGAGAAGCTATGAGATTTATCATAAATAAAAATAAAGTAAAAGCTAAGATAAAATGCATTGGGCCCAGCTTTCATTTTGATGTCATTGAGCTTATGTCAACTTTGAGCCAGAAAACATTTTCAGTAAATTTGTATCGTATAAACAGCTCTGCGAAGCCTTATTATTTCAGAACATGATGACATGTACTCGGTGCGGGGTAATCACCGATTTGTTATACCTTCAGAAATATGAAGAACTTGGTGTAGCTATTGGATTAGTTTTTTGAATCTATATATTTTAGAACAGAATCAAATCTCATGTATTTAACAGATATAGAGAAATGTGTGCGATTAAATTCAAGAGGCAATGAATTTTTTCTTCATACTACAAGATATTTACATTTTTTTGAATATTATTTTATAATCTCAAAATAAATAGTTTATAATTCTGCAGAATTCTACCAAATGAATTCAAATAAAACCACATGTTTTTAATAAGTGTTCGAAAATCCGCCAAACATAATATTTAAGATTTTTTATATTATATCTGATCAGTAGTAGACTGATAATTCACGATCCATAATTAAGCAACTTTTATTATAATATTTTTAAAACGATAAAAAATTGTAACGATAATTTCGTATTTTTTATCGTTTTAATCATCACGATATTTTTCTTTGGAAAATTTAAATTTATATCGTTGTCTTTTTATTGATGGCCACGAAACACAACGGGAGAAGCCTGCGCGTACAACAAAATCGCAAACCTACTCATGATATAATCGCCCAGTTAAAAGTAAAAGATGAACCTTAGAAAATAATAATAAATGAAACAAATAATTGGTCTCGATAACTGAAAATAAATTTTGGCGAAATGTGATTTTCATTGTTTATGTTTGGCTCTGATTGGGATATAAAACATGAAAAGGCGTAGTTAGTTTCTTGATTTATTCATCAAATTGCGAGTTATTCAAGGGAAGTAGACATTAAATCTCTGAGCGAAGAATATGGGTGTGATAATCTGATTGAAAAGTTTTTGTCTGAATATTGATGTGCTAATAGAAGTGTGCAAGGATCTCTGAGAAGAAAAGAGGCATGATGCAAAAAATAATTAAAAAATTCAGAAACGTTTAAGATATTGCTCTTTACTAAACTAGAAATCAATAAAAACAAAAAAAATATTCTCATAATAGATGGAAAATACTGTTACAATATATTACCTCCAATAAAAAACAAAGTTGTCAAAACAAATTTGCTCCATGCCTACGTTAAAGGTATTCCATATTATTGTCGAATAATATCTAAAGAAGACTGATAAATAACAATTAACCACATACAGTGTCTCATAATACATTCCTTTTATTGGATCTCTTTATTAGCCAGGCTCACAATGACATTTCTTTGATTTATAATTTTCGAATTAATATCTTAAATATTTTAAGAATTATTCATTGATTTATTTTGTTCTTTATGTTGGTCGAATTTTAACCTCGACAATTGTTTATTGAGAAAATTCGATGGCTGACATTTTGTTAGTATACTAGAGAAAAATTATACTGGTAAAAATATATCCATCTGACTGCGATTTTTTATTTGTTTTCAATCAAATTTAAAATTTGCATTCTTCTGTTTATTTATATTTATTTTAATTTATTTAATAATTTTGAGGATAAATTAATCAAAATTAAATTTAGATTTATTTATCCTCATGGAGTAAATTGTAGAGCTATCGTAATTCAACACTATACTTGAACTAATGTACAAGTTTAAACACTAAAATATTAAGTCTACAAATTTATTGTGCTGATTGTATTTTTAAAACTTACAAACTGGATTGCATTTGCTTATTTTTATCAATTTATTCTTCGATACTGAGTTCTAGATAGAATGTTAATGGAATATTTAATGAATTTATTTTGCCTCACCTATTATTAAATAAATGATCGCTTTTGAAATTCTTGTAATCTGTCAAAGCTATTTTAACCAAAATCTAGTTATATCTAGCTTCGATTTCGAAAGTTAATATTTTTGAGTATTAAACATCGATATATATGAGGAAATTATGTTTATATCCAATATATCATTCAAACAAAGTTAGTTTGTTAAACCATAAAAATAAAAAACTAGAATTGTTTAACGAAAGAATATTTGAAAATTGAATTGGTAGATTTCTGCTGGATGGATATTTTATATGAAAAATAGATGAGCTTGAATTCTGAATCACAATACTTTCCGCATAAATCAACATGATTTAATTTACAGACTAATTTTAAGAGACGTACGAATGAATATTTTTAATTTATACACATTATAAAATCGGACACAATTTTATGTGAAATTCCGATAAAATTTATATCTTTTTAATGTTTTATTATTTAATCAAAAATTTTTTTACGACACTAAAATATCGATACCCAAATACACAGGAAAAATACCCATGAGAATATCTTTGAATTTTTCTTAACGTAATGTCGCAGAATTAAATTGAAAAATAATTTTTACCTTCAAAAAGACAATCACCTCAATGGGAACTTTGTCTTCTAATTGTTTATAAACCTCAATTCAATTAAAAATTTATACCTGGCTTCTTGAATAAGGAAAAAAACTCAAAATTTTATAAATGAATTGTATAAAGTTACGAATGGAAAAGAAAAATATTGTACGAATAACACTAATATCGACAAATTATTATGATTTTATATAAATCTACTTTATGTTGATATGTAAAATAAGAATGCTCCAGAAAAAAAGAATAATGATTACGCAATACTAAAATGATACTTTATACACCCATGCTTAAGATAATCCAGATGACGAAATTGAAAAGATGACTATCTGATAACAATGGTAAAATTAGTAATAAAAATATAATTTTTTTGAAACAGATCTAAAATTTATCTTTGAAAGCAACCTATAGCATGCCATCGTATATATAGCGTAAATAACTTTAAATTTATAATGACTGATTAATAAATCTCAAGCCATTCGTTTGGAGGTTCTGATATTTTACGATTTCAATGATATAAATTCAGGCTTATTTTGAATGCTTCAGAAAATTTTATCATTAATTTGAAAAATGTTTGATTAAATATTGACACAAAAATAAAAATGGTATAACGCTTACTCTTGGGACAATTAAGGTCTAAATATTTCATAAAATCTTGTAAATTTTATTTTTCATGTTTTTGTCGATCTTTTACTCATGCAGGTTTTAGATTTCACGGTGTTGTAGTTCTTGCATTAGATGGGTAGCCTAGTATTATCAGATAATTCACAAATGCATCTATTGATGTCACAGAGAATGGGAAATTAAAGAAATAAATAAAAAATCACACCCATTATTTCTATTTTAATTTAAATTGATACATGAAAACATGTAAAAAGCTATTTCTAAATAATATATCGAAGCATTAAATTTTCATATTGAACGAAAATTTAGTTAACAACTATTTTTATGAACAAAAAGTCTTTAATATACTCAGAGGTTGAGTTTTTAACCAGAAACTCTACGATATGATTTTATAAACTTAATGACGTTTTCGTACAATGAGTTTTTCTCAAAATTATCTTAGATGAAATAAACCTTTCTCAATATTTTTCTTCAAAGAATTGATATGGTTAAAATTTACAAAATCAAAAACGACTTATTGTTATACCGGTGCTACGCCATGGGCCTCATCTACTGCGACCATGGATATAATTAACAATTAATTCAAATTTAGGTATATTAGACAGTATTTTTTATATAATTAATCAATAATTTGCAATGAGCCCCTACTCTATTCACGACCTCGGCAGATATAAATACAATTTTTCAGCATAGAATTTCTCATTAAGTTATTGAATTATATTTCGAATTGATTTTAGTTTTAAATCAGAAAGGATGATCACACAAATTAATTCTGAGCTTTAATCACTATATGGGTTGCCGTGAATAAAGTCAAAATTGATAAACCTGAAATTTTGTTCAATAATTAAAAAAATATTTTCTTGAGGAACGTTTCCTTATGATACATCTCAATAAAATTTATTAAACCATAAATATAACTTAGGCATATGTGTATTTAGGCTTATTCAAAATTTGATGCATTATTGATCATGATGAGTTTTTACATGGATAACTACGAAAACCTCTCATATTGGTCTATTGAAAAAATTATCAGCTTGGGGAGTTTTAACTTTGAAATACAGAAGCCGTTTTAAAAGTTACTCGTAGCATTAAGTTGTTCTTAAAAATAATTCAATGAATTATCAATATAGGCTGAAATTGATCACATAAACTCACACATTTTCTCATCCTTTGAAATTAAAACTGTTCATGTTTTAAGTGAAAAATACTGAAATTGTTCACTTTCAAGTGTTTATTTCCTCTCTAGCACTACCTAACAATTCGAAAATATCCTTTGAAAATATTTTAATTTTGAATTCAATTTTAAACTTCGATTATGAATCTATTAATGTGTCTGCGACGATCAATTAGATAAATTCTCAAATTTAACTTTTAAATATTCATGATTTTGTCTTTGAGCTTGTAAATTTGTAGTGTCTCTTTTCCAACGATCTAATGCCAGAGACGTGTGGTTGCTCTCATGGGATGATGAGAGGGTGGGGGTAATTTATGGATGAGAGTCCTACACTTCCAAACTATCAGTTTTTACTCTTGGAAATCATATAGAAATGTTTTAAAACGATTAAAGGTAGAATCGAGGATGCGGAGCTTGACTGAATGGCATATTATGCAGAAAACTTTGTTCTAAAGAAGCTTTGATTGGCTTGACTGATTATTGCTCTTATAAACGAGGTCCAAATAAACGTTAATGTAAAACTGTATAAGGTAGACCATTTATATTTGGAAATTTATCAATGTGAAAAAATTTTGATCGACTGAGAAATATAACACATCATAAGTGTAGGAAAACCAAAACTAGAAGATAAATATTTGAATTTGATCCAAACTTGATATTGGATCGGCTGAAAATAAATCATTAAAAACTACTTAGATTTAAATACGGTTTTACTTTGAAGATAAATTTTGGCACGCTGATGTATTTAAATATATTTTTAAATTTAATGAGTATAATTTACTAAATGTATCAAAAAAAACTTTACATTGTAGGAACAAAGTAAAATTTCTCACTCCTATCAGAAATAATGAATCTGATGAAAAATAAAATTTCATAAAATTTGTTGATTATTTGTTATACTTTGAATTTAAAACAATCATTTCTGGTCTTAGATATTAATAAATTGATAATTCCTCAAATTCGTCATTCATAAAATTACAATAAATTTGCCAGATATTTATGTGTGATAATCTACATATCATTAGACTTTATTCTTATCAAAATTTAAAATTTAAAAATGATAGTAAAATATTTAATTTTCACATTTGATTCAGCGGTTTTGTTGTTATTTTTCTGCTTGTAATATTTGTGGAATAAATTTAAATCTAAATATGTTTTGGTGTGATCAAAAACACTGTTATGCAATTATAGATTTATCAGGAGTTGATTCTTATTTAAATAAAAGGAGTTGTGTTCACTTCAAGTTGGAAGTCATAAATATATTTTTACAGATATACATTAAAAGTATTATCTTAAAAACAGTATAAAAATTCTTTGATAAAATTTCTTTTGATGTTTGAATATCTAATTCATTTAATAAGATGAGTACTATTTTGTATTTGTGAAAAATGTTTTCACTATGTATTGATTTTTTTGGTTAGGTTTCAATTGATACGTACTTCGCCAGTTTATGACTGTTTTGAATTGACAAATTTTAGCTTATTTTTTTATTTATTTGATTCTAACGAAAAAAATATTTGATAAGAAGGAGAAAAATAACAGTATTAATTACAGAAATCAAATCTTGATGTGAACAAACTTTTCTTCAGTAAATGTTCAAAAAGATTTAATATTTACTTAAACACATATTTGTTAGAAAAATATTTGGCAATTATGTTTTATATCAATAAATTTCATGAATTGATACTCCTTTGAGAGGGAATTTCAAAAAATGTTCATCACAAATAGTAACGGGCTATTTTGAGCTGAGATATCAAATTCAACATGAATTATTCTATGTTCTACTTATCACTAATGAATTCTTGGTCAAAAATGATTATAATTCATCTCTGATGTCAGATAAGTTATATCGATTTCATGACGGATAGTTCTTTTTTACCTTCGAGGAATTTCAAAAGACTATCACCAAAAACAGCTAATTTTTTGTTTAAACCGTGTTATACAGCTAAATAGTTTTTAAATACGCGTGCTTGGATCAGTTAACAGATATATGTTTTAAATATCATAAGCTTCGGGGTTTTAAAGTCATTTTAAAAACATAATTTTTAAACCTGTCAAAAAATGTTTAAATTCTCAATTTTACATCACATGGTGTTGTTATGAGGCATTAAGAGTTATTTAGTATAGCTGAATGATATGACATCTGTTATGAAAATTATTTTAATTTTAATTTAACTCAAAACTTTTTTTATGATCACAAAATATTTTATTCTTTAAATTAGATTGTCTGCGATTATCGACAAAAAGATGATCATAAAGTTGGAGTAGAGCAATTTTTACTATGATTTTTGACATGCTTAGAGGCTAATAGACCATCTGGGTTGTATCTTATCATCAAAAATGTACTGTTCAGGTTGAATAGAAACCTGTTCTTGAATGTAACAATTTTCAACTCAACATGAAAATGAAATTTTTTGAAATGGTCGTATGAATCGAAAATATCAGCATAAATAAACATAAAAAGGGAATATTGAATTAATCCTTTAACGTTAGAAAGTACACCGAAATAATCAAAACACAAAAAACAATATATTCTAGGAACCTCCCATAATTGATAACTGTGCTGTCTTTACATGAAAATTCTTCTAATTTTACCAAAAATGATAATTTAAAAGCTCGTTAAATATTTACGCAGAATCAAAATGTTAAATTTTTTAATTGTTTATAAATAAATTTGTAAACTTTTTAAGATAGAATTTAAATTCGTTAGATATTAAAAATTCCAATCACAAGAATAAAAAATTCTGAATTTGTAATGAAATTAACTCTTAATTTAAGGTTTTTCAGGAAATTTAAACGAAAATCTCCGATATATTAAGAAAGCAAAAATGCAAATTTTGCATAAGTTTTTAATTTATAAAGCATAAATTTGTGATAATATTTGTGTTTTTTAAGCCGTTAACTTACTTGTTCTGTATAATGTCATTTAATACATATTATATAATTGAAAAGAGATTTTCGTAATTATGTTATTTTTCAAATTATATTTTCAATATTCTGTAAATGAATAATCATTGAATTTATTTAAATTAATTCAAGAAACATGACCAGACTTAATACTATAAACTTATTTGGTATAAAATATGATTTCAGGATAATGCTAAGATAAATATTTGAAATGATCGTGATGGGATAGTAAAGGGAATTCGAATGAATTCTTTCAGTTAAATTTTTGGTTTTTAATCCTTAAATAAATTCAAATTACACTATGTTTAAATTTTAAGATATTTAATTACTCTTTATATGCGCTTTTTCAGATTATCTTTTGAACCATATTATAATACTTTAATATCCTTTCGTCTCTCTATAATTAAATATTAAGTTTTACAAAAATAAATTTTATGACTTTTCAGGTTAAATAAAAGATGTAATTTGTGATAAAAATCAGTTGTATTAAAATAAATTACTTAATTCAAAAACAATTAAATAAGCCGAATGGGTGTTTATAATATATGATGATTTAATTGAAATTTTAACACCTTTTATAAATACTCAAGCAATCGATTATGAATGAATGACGAAGCTTTTATTAAATATCATAAAAATATTCGTTAAATTTGTTTAGATCCACCAGTATTAACAGATATTTTAACACAAAAATTAAGAAAATGTGATCTTTAACTTTTTAATCATAGATTTTTTGATTTTAAAAGTATAAAAATTAATTATCGTTGCCTCGTCACGCCCACTTTAATTTTTCTACTGTTAAGATGATGAGAAAAACGAAAAATGTTTTGTTCGCTGTCTGCAATGAACCTCAAACTGATGCAGCATTCGAATACTATACCATGAATATGCATAACACATCAGACCCAATAACCTTGTTTCACGTTTTTGAAGCGCCTGGTATTGATGTGGAGATGTTTTTTCCCGAGGAAAGCTTGCCTGATTTTGACCTTCACGTAAAGCTCACGAAAAAGAAATATGATCAGTCAAAGGCATTGCTTGATAATTACCTCAAGAAATGTGAAAAGTACAAACTAACCTGTACTCAAGAAATAGTACAAAAAAAAGACTTAAATATATCGGATGAGATAGCTTCTTATGCCAATGACAAGGCAGACATGATTGTTATGAGTGGAGGAAAGCATGCTAGCATCGATAGAATTTTGGTTGGATCAACGACATTTAATACAATAAAAAAATCTAAGGTTCCCGTGGTTGTCATTCCCAACAATATCGAATCAAATGAAAACAACCAAAAAACAAAATTTCATGATAAATAATTCATACTATCATTTAATTACTTTAAACATGTTAGATTTTATTTTTAATAAAAAGGCGGGAATTATGAGTAAACATATATATTTTTTGCAGACAAAGGTCAATACTGTGCCATTTCACTTTTTTGGCTCTTATTTCAAACAAATAGGATCCATAAAAAAATCAAAAGTTGCTCATTTTCAACTATATAATTTGTTGCGGATGCGGGTGGATGCAGTTTGTGATAATTGGAAAAATTTTGAAAAATTTTTAGGCTTATTTTTGATTTAAAAAAACTGTTTGAAATTAAAGTATCGTAAATTTCTTTTGAAAATAATATATCACGTTTTAGAAGGTCAAAATTTGTCTCTCTATTTCAAAAAAATCAAAGATAAATATTAAAAATTTTAATCACTTTTTTATCGTGTAATAAATGGTAAAATTAAAAAAATCCACCATTTATATCATAAGTCTAATGCGAGGTTAATACACTTAATCTTCTCTTTGAGCACGCGCGCATAAATTAAGAAAATATCATGCGATATAATTATATCGTCAACGCCCAAAATGCTAAATTTTACCAAATATTTCACAATAAATTGAAAGATATTTTTACGCCTTGTTAAAAGAAAGAGATATTTTATCATTTAGATGGAATTTTAGAGGCGTATGTACCATTCAAAAGAGGAAGTAAATTAATAGTTATATTTTACATTTGGTTCCATTTTGAAGTCTCTTTATCTTACGCTGTGATTTGTAATTTTTCTGAACGAATGATAAATTATTCAAAAAAATAAAAATTAATAACAATCATTTCCATTTAATTTGTGTTGTAACCCAAACTTTTATTTACGTAGATGTATTAAGAAGCCTAAATTTACAAAAATTTCACAATAAAAATACATTTTATATGAACTAACTAACGAAATTTTTTTGGATTGAGTTATGGTTAACAAAATAAAACCTATTTAATGACATAAAGTAGGTCAAACGTATTAATTTGACTTCGCTTATCGTTGTAATTATTTTAATATTAAATAAATTAATGTATTTTACACATAATTTATGATATTAAGAATTCTAAAAATCATATTAATACTGAAACCTTATAACCATGATTTTCTTTAATTTATATTTAAATATTTTTTCATGTTTTAAAAAAGCCCCAGAGACTTGAGTGTTTAAGGCTGTGAAATTTAATTAAAGTAAGAATGAGAATAAAATCAGAAATTTAATCAGAAAAATTGTCTTTATTTTAATTTTGGTTTTTTCATTCTTAAATATACATCGTTTCTCAGCATAGTAAACAAAAGTACATCATTTATAAAAAACGTTGCACATCATAATGTTTAATTATAATTTTGAAGAAGTGATAAAAATAAACGCATTAATATATGAATGTGTTGATAAACCAAATAAAAAACTGTTCAAAACGAAAATATATTAAAATATATCATATTTATTGAAGTGTGTTTAAAGACAAAAATATTTAACCATGTCGTTCGAATAGCACAAATATGCATTTTCGTTTGCCTTTTGATATCACAGAAATTTTTAGCAAAAATTGGATGTCAAAAATAAAAAATGAACTCGAAAAATACCTTCCAGGATAAAATAACATTTTT